>QEPC01003915.1:1256731-1285847 GCA_003113815.1 Sphenodon punctatus | reverse complement strand
GGGCTAGGAGCTGTGCCCTTTGCTTTACCATGTGTTGGGGGGGGCTAGGAGCTGTGCCCTTTGCTTTACCATGTGTTGGGGGGGGGTTAGGGTTTATGTTTTGTAATAAAGTTACAAAACAAGTCTAGCAAAACAAGTCTAGCAGTTTTCATACAGCAAAGGGCACAGCTCCTAACCCACCCCAACACATGGAAGCATGTCTTCTGAGCTCTTAGTAAAGTTCTGTTTTGAAGAAACTTCTGCTGTGTAATTCAACACAAAGCTAACTCTACAATAGTTTTTACTCTGGGGAGGATGCCTCTATTGGAAACAGGGGGATGGTCACCCTGAGGCCCTCTGCTGGAAGGCCTCCACCCTTCTTTATCTCAGTCTACTCCCTAATGGATCTGTGAGATCCGGGCTGTGGGATGGTGTCTGTAGCAGGGAGCAGTCCTGAAAGGCTGCTGGTCCTTTAAGAAGCAGGGGTTTGCACATGTGCATGGGTCTGGGGTAGCCAGCCCAGAACCTGAGACCTGCCTGTGAAGGAAATGGGCTAAGGAGTGAGGTACCAGAGTAGGCAGGACACTGGCCCTTTAAGGGCAGTAGTGCTGTGCTGTGGGCCACGCCCACTATGGCTAGATAAGGGGTTGGAAGGCACAGAGGAAGGCAGTCTCTGCCTGGGAGTTGAAGGAGCAACATCTCTCTGGAGGAAACCTGAAGGAGACCCTTCTCACTCTATGTGCTCTAAGGTGCTGAAGGCTGGAGAACCAGAGGGACTCAGGCAAGTGAGAGAGGCTATGCCCAGAAACGAGCCTCCTATCTGGGGAAGGCTTACTGTGAACCTGGAGCTTTGAGGCCTGGCTAGGTGGACAAGGGGGTTGATATTGTGGTGCTCCTGAGCTTGTGAGAGACTGACCTGGGCCTGCAGGGTGGATCTCTCGATAGAGCTTCAGGTGGATTGTCAGCCACTCTAGGCTGCCACCCACAGCTCTATGGCCATTGTCAGGGCAACCTGCAGCCGGAAGTGAAGCTGTAACAGGAGGCCGTTCATTAAATGGACCGCTGCTCCTCCCTGGGCTGGTGTCTGGGTTCAGGCTGCCAGCTCCACTGTAGTGCCCCAGGTTGTTCCAAAGCACCATGAGCAGAGCTGGCCCAGAGCAGGTAGCACCTGCTATGCTCCTGCTCCACTTCACCCCATGATGGCCCACCTCTACATAGGCAGGCCACATGGGAGTGAGGTGAAGCAGGAGCAGAGCAGGCATCAATCTAAAGACACCCATAGAGTTGTGGGTTCCAGCCCAGAGTGTTGGGTGATCATCTGCAATGCTATGGTATGAGGGGTGTGGCAGTATACAGGCAGACCGTGGCAGGGGAACGTGATGAGTCCATCTAAAGCAGACCCAGGTGGGGCTGGAAGCAGGTGGACATGGGTGCACCTCCAGAGCTGCTCTCGGGGTGGGCTGCTCCTGCATCCATCCAAAAACTGTGTGTGTGTGTGTGTGTGGTGAGAGAGAGAGAGAGAGAGAGAGAGAGAGAGAGAGAGATCCCTTGTGAAGAGTTTGTAGGGGAATGTGTGCACATGTGAGTGCAGGCACATGTGTTTTCACAGATGCTCTTGTACACTGATATAAGTCTAACTGGAGAGGGAGTGTGTGTGTGTGTTTGTGCCTTTTGTAAGTTGCTGAGATCACATGTTTCTCCATATGTACTCAGAAGCTGCTCTTGTATGTTGGTGTAAATGTTGGGGGTGGAGGTATATATTTGTGTGCATTTGTATTAGCCTGAAGTTGCATGTCTCTGTGTAAGTGCATCTGCTTTAATGCCACTTTAACATTTCTTATGCATGCTGAAGGGCTGTATTGGTGCCCCATGCAGCCCTACAACATGTATAAGAAATGATAAAGTTGTGTTAAGGAGTTACGGTGCATGTCTGTTTCCACCTTTTGTCAGGCAGCAGCCCCCTTTCAAGGGCCAGATCCAGAATATAGCAGCCTGTGCAACCACACAGGGCCCCATGTGCTGGGGCCATAAATCAACTTGAAATGACAACATGTGTGAGATGCCCTGGTGGGAAATACAAGCCCACAGAGTCTCAAACGGAGGGCAGGTTTGGCCTTTGGACAGCCCATGGTCAGTCAGGAGGAAGCTCTCAACAAACAGGGCCCATGGATAAACTAAAAATAACTACATATACGTAACATGCAGGCCTCTAAGCTCTGCAGTGCAGGGCCTGGGGTGTTCTGTTTAACTGAACATCAAAACTTAATTATGGTAACATTTTCTTTTTGTTAATGGGTGAGTCACTGAGTTAGTCTGTGCCCAATGTCCATTGAGCACTGCTATGCTAGCACGGGGTCCACACCACCACCACTTCACATGGGGCACCAGCTTCCCTGGATCCAGCATGACCCCTTTCACATGCTCTTGTGCCTGAATGATAAACCACCCCACCCCAGGACAATTACTCCAGTTTGTTCTGGGATAACTGGCCCTGGATTGACCCACAGCCAGACATTTTTATTTATTTATTTAACTATTTTTCTACCCTGACACTCATGCTCACAGAGCAGCTTGGGGCAGCTTACAAAATACATCAACAATAAGAACACACACAAAATATCATTAAATTATTATTTTTATTTTTTTTAAAAGGGCAGAATTTCCCCTCCCCAACCTACCCTACCCGTCTCCCTCGCCAAAGGCCTGGCAGAACAGCCAGCTCTTACACTGTCTACAGAACGAGGGGAGGTCCGGGGTCAGGCGGGCCTCTCTTCGGAAGGAGTTCCACAGTCTGGGAGCAGGCACCGAGAACACCCTCCCCATCGTCACCACCCGGGTAACCCGGAAGACTTCGAGTTGGGCGTCCCCAGCCGACCACATGGGCCACAATGCAATCCGGGGCCTGAGGCGGTCCCACAGGTAAGTCAGGCCGTTTAGGCCCAGAAGATAATAGGCAGCCAGTGGAGAGAACAGAGCACTGATGTAATGTGCTCACGGTGACCGGTCTCCGTTAAGAGATGAGCCACCACATTCTGCACCAGCTGCAACCGCCGGACCATCCCCAAGGGCAGCCCCACATAGAGTGCGTTACAGTAGTCTAGTCTAGAGGTGATAAAGGCATGGATGATGGTGGCCAGATCAGAGTCCGAAACATACGGCTGCAGCCATTGTACCAGATGTAATTGGTAAAATGCTCCCCTCGCCACAGCCTCCACCTAGAGATCCAGATGGAACTGTGATTTGAGGACTGTTGAAAATTGCCCTTGCCCTGACAAAGACCCCCCTTTGACCCCCCGCTGCTGAAACTGTGAACCTGGCTCAGCCAAAGCCCAAGTCTCAAAAAGCACATGTTCAGGACTTCCTCATTCCTGAAATTCCTAAGGGGGGGGACTCTACACCTAAGACAGGTGATGTGGGATGATCAAATCATAGAAGGAGAGGGGCTGCTGGACTGCAGCCAGCTGAGCCCTCCTGGACAAATCAGAACAAAGGTCAAGGATGCCTTAAAAGGACCAGCACAGGCATTTTGACTCGCTCTCTGGACTCACTGACTGAGATCTCTAGCACACGCTGCTAGGCTGGTGACCTCCCTGCCTGGAGGCACTCATGGACTATATGGCTTAACAGCAATTCTGGCCTTTGCCAGAAGAAGAACTTAGACCCCATGGGAAAACCATCCCCTGTGGAGACCTGATCAGAACCAGTGTGAGTACTTGTTAGCTACCTCAAATACAGTTATAGGAAGACGATTTCCAGACGGGCTACTATGTCCACAGGACTGACTCTGATTTCTCAAAAGGTTATCACCCCTTAGTTCTATGCTTTTATTCCTTTTTTATATGTATCAGTAAAGTCTACGTTTTCTTTCTACCCTACTGGGTGTGTGTGTGTGTGTGTGTGTGTGTGTGTGTGTTATTGGCTGAACATTAAATGCCTCCTTTGGGCCGGGTGGCCAAGCCTCACTACTAAGGCAAGGAGAGAGGGGGAAACTCCCCATTTGGCTAGTAGCCAGCAGCTTTGGAACCAAGAGAAGCCTTCCTAGGGTGACTCTGGGATTTGGCCTCCAACACAGGGAGGAAACCCTGGGAAAAGAGTGCCGGGAACAAGGAGAGCTCTTGGGAAGCTGTGGGGTTTATACCTTGTGGGGTTCACATGTCTTGAGTGGTGTGAATGCCCTCTGAATTAAACTCAAGTGGTGGCAGCGGAATACTAAGGGTTGGGGGGGGGGGGTTGCCAGCTGTGGGAACCCCTGGTCAGAGATTTGGAGAAACACAGTGAGGTGGGTGGTTCAGCTGTATAGCACCCCCTACCGGCATTTTGCCACACATGGTGGCAGTGGTGGGATCACCCAAGCAGCCAGATGAGCACACACAGGTGTGATAGGATCCACCAGCAGTTTTCTTTTTGAATTGGAGTTCTTGAAAAGTACCCACAGAACAAAGGGGGACTTTGGAAATAAACCTTGAGCAATCAAGTCCTTGAATTTGGCTTCGGATCAACTGGATAGGGCTTAGATAAGCAGTGCAAGGGCAAGGAAGTGCATGAGTTCTGAAACACAGGGAAGTACCCTGCTGGGATTGTCCAAAGGGCTCAGTAGACTCACTAAAGCTGACCTCAAAAGAGAGGCCCAGAGGAGGAATCTCCCAACAGAAGGGCTGACCAATGAGCAGCTAAGGCAGCAAATAAAGAACTTTGAAATGTCTGGGCCTGCTCAGAATGTCAACCCAGAGACTGGAGCTGGAGCAACCTTTCTCCTCGGGACTCCTGGCGCGACCCCAGAACAGCTGGACCTGATCCTGGTGCAGATCCGTCTTAGAGAGAAGGAGCTCATGGACCGGGAGAGAGAGAGAGGACAAGAAGCGCGAGAGAGAGGACTGGGAGTGAGAGAGAGAGGACCAGGAGAGGCAACGTCAGCACGAAAAGGAACAGCAGGAAGCTGAACCAGCCACATGGGAAATTCAGTGCCAGCATGAGAAGGAGCAGCGAGAAGCCCAGGAAGTGCAGCGCCAGCATGAGGTTGATATGGTCCAGCGAAAGTTGGATGCACCCCACAAGCTGACACCAAAGGACTTCACCCCTTTCAAAGAAGAAGACAACCCTGAGGTGTTCCTGAGTGTTTTCGAGAAGCATGCTCGCAGATGGAACTTGAGGGAGGATGAGTATATGCGGTATGTGGCTGGGTTGGTTACTGGGACCATGTCAGTAATCCTTGATAGCTTACCCACTGAGTCTGCTAAAGATTATCCTGCTTTTAAAGAGGCTGTGCTCAAGCGCTATAGGCTGGGCCCAGATCATTTCAGGAAGCGGTTTTGCACACTGCTTCCTCAGTCAGGGTAATCTATGACTGAGTTTGGGGCCCAACTAGTGGAAGCCCTGGGAAAGTGGGTGGCTGGAGCCAAAGCAGAAACCCGGGAGCTAGTGTTGGATCTTATGGGGATGGATCCGTTTTATTTCCATTGTCCCCAGGAGATCAAGCACTTGGTGAAAGATAGGAACCCCAAAACAGTCAGTGAAGCTGCTGAGGTTGCTGATCAGCTGCTGCTGAACAGGGATGGGCTAATGAAAGCTCACACCCACTTTGGGAAGGATCAGAAAGGGATCCAAAAATGTGGGAGGGGGAAATGACCCCCAAACAGGAGCCTGGGACACCGCCAACTAAACATAAGGCATCCCCTAATTCGGCAAAGTCCCCTAAATTGGAGAGGAGGGGCTGCTTCAGCTGTGGGGATCTAGGCCACATTAAGGCTGATTTCCCAAAGTGACAGAGCTTACAGAAGCCTGTACACAGTGCAGCAGCTATAGGAACAGGGGAGGAAATCCAAAGCATCCCAGTGTATCACCTCAATAGGATTATGAGCACGAGGGAGGTGGTGGATTACCTCAAGGAGGAAGTAACTGTAAGGGGGAGGACTATTGTTGGGGAACTAGACACTGGGGCCGGGGTATCTTTGATCAGCGCCAGTGTAGTTTCCCCCACAGATATAGTCCCAGGGAAAACCTACCTCATCAAACCAAATGGGGGTACCCACCATTTGAGGTGCCTGTGGCACACCTGCCCATAAAATGGAGGGGATGGGGAATTTGCCTGGACATTGGGGTGTGGGAGAATGCCCCTGTCCCTATGCTAGTGGGGAGAGATATCATAGGGCCCTGTCTGGTGTCAGTAGGAACCCGCAGGCAGAGCTGGGGGTGTCAGCTCGTTCTGGAGATACAAGGTGGGGAAGAGGGGAGTTTCCCGGGGCCAGAAGGTGCGCCCAGGGGTGAGGTCTCCCCTAGCCATCAGAGCCAGCTGCAGAGTGGGGCTGAGCTCAGGAGTAATTCTCCAAAGGAGCAGCACCACCAGTTAGAGGTGGTTGGGGATGCAGAAAGAATAGAAACCTTAGGGGGTGAGCCTAGAGGGCATCCCTGAGGTGGGAAACATGGAACCCAAAGAGGGAACTGGAATCCTAGGGGTGGGCCTAGTGGGCAGCCCCAGAAGGGAAAAGGTAGACCTCAAAGAGGGTGAGGCAGGGGAAACAGTAATTCAGGGGCGGGCCTGGTGGGTAGCCCCAGAACAGAATCTGTAGCGCCCAGAGAGGGGGCAACAAAGGAAGCATTAGTCCTGGGGGCGGGCCGGGAGGGCAGCCCTAGAATGGAAAGTGTAGAGCCCAAGGGGGGAACAGATGAAGGGACCCCAGAAAGGGATGGTGTACCCCTGGGTGAGATAGAGAAAGGTAAGCTGGAGGTTTTTGCGTAACCCAGTTTAGTAAGCTCAGAGGAGCTTGAGCCAGAGGCTCTAGAAGACCCCAGCTTGGAGTGGCTCCAGGAGTCGACTCAGGAACAGGAGGGGGAATTCACTCCTGGAAGGGGGGGGGACAAAGTATTGTGGGAGGAGGACAAAGCAACTCTGCTGCCACTCCCAGTCATAGGACCGCCTTGTGAGAGGGTGGGTACAGATACAGGGGGACCCCTGAAGCAGAAGACAAGGGGGAAGCACTTTATTCTGACCCTAGCAGATGTGGCAACTAGATACCCTGAGGCCATTGCCCTAGCTTCTGCAGAAGCCACTGTGGTTGCAGATGGCCTGATACAGATGCTTTCTCCTCCGGGTTCTCCATCAGAGAGATGGAAAGACAGTGGAGGGAATATCCTAGCAGAGCTAGGGGGTGCTATACAGCTGAGTCACCCGCTTCACTGTCTTTCTCCGAAAGGACCACCCCCAGACTACAGACCTGTGTGGCCATGGGGGGGGCAGACCCCATCAATTATGGGGGCCACCCCCACCCCCCAGCCCTACCCACCAACATCACCTCCATCTTGTCGGGATTCAATTTCAGACGGCTCGTCCTCATCCAGTCCCCCACAGCTGCCAAGCACCAAGACTACCGGGTCTGGGTCTGCAGAAAAAGAGAGGTAGAGTTGCGTGTCTTCAGCATACTGATGACAACACATGCCAAACCCTCTCACAACCTTGCCCAAAGGCTGCATATACACATTGAACAGGAGGGGGGGACAGAATAGAACCCTGCGGAACCCCACACATGAGGTCCTGGGGAGATGAAGTACATTCCCCAAGAACCACACGCTGAGTTCTCGCAGCCAGGAACGAGCAAAACCATTCAAGAACAATTCCGCCCACCCTGGCTCAGTCCCGCAGCTGAGCCACTAACGTCTCATGGTCAACGGTATCAAATGCAGCAGACAGATCTAGTAGAATTAAAATAGAAGATCTGCCCCGGTCTAATTCACAGCGCAGGTCGTCAACCAAAGCCACAAGTGCAGTCTCCATGCCAAACCCAGGGCAAAAACCAGACTGCGAGGGATCAAGGAAACTGACCCGATCTAGATACCCCTGAAGCTGCCGAGCCCCCACCCATTCAATAACCTTCCCTAAAAAGGGAAGGTTAGAGACTGGTCGATAGCTGGCCAGGGAGTCAATGTAAAGAGATGGTTTCTTGAGCAGGGGCCTCATCACTGGCTCTTTGAGGTGGCTTGGCACCTTGCCCTCCCTAGGGGAGGCATTGACAACCCCTGCCAGCAACAGCCCTAATGTCTCCTGGCAGACCTTGACCAGCCAGGATGGGCACAGATCTAATTCACAACAGGTGGTTCTTATAGCCCCAAGGACATCCGCCACATCAGCGGGTGACACCCACTGAAATTGATCCCATGAAACTGGACAAGGTGGGTCCTCCACCCCCTCAGGTTCATCTACTGCTATAAGTGCAGCATCCAAGTTGCAGTGAATCTGAGCGATTTTATCCACAGAAAAGTCCACAAACATGTCACAGTGGGCACTGGAAGATTCCAGTTCCAAGAGGAGAGAGGCTGGACTGACCAGCTGCTGCACCACCCAGAAAAGCTCCGCTGGACGTGACTTTGCGGATGCTATGAGGGCAGCAAAGAAAGAGTTCTTTGCTGCCTGTACCGCCACAGCATAAGCTTTCAAACTAGCTTTATGTCGCAATCAATCAGCTTCATCACAACTCCAGCGCCACCAACACTCCAACCACTGTCCTTCCCTCTTCATCCGGCGCAGGTCCTCTGTAAACCAAGGGGACCCGTGTCGTCAGCATTCCGGAAGTGGACGCCTGGGAGCCATTCTGTCAATGGCCTCAGTCAACAAGTTCCAGAAGACAATGTCATCGAGCGAGCGGTCATCGAGATCAGGAGGCAATTCCCCTAGGGCATTCCGGAACCTCTCTGGTTCCATAAGTCTCAGGGGGTGGACCAACCAAACTGGTCCTACACCTCTCCAGGGGCAGACATATGCCAGGAGATCAGTCCAGAGGAAATAATGATCTGTCCATGACAAGGGTGTAGTTGATACATCCCCTACCACCGGATCGCCCACCTCAAGGCCAGTGCAGAATATTAGGTCAAGGGTATGTCCTCCATCATGCATCGGGC
The DNA here is from genome assembly GCA_003113815.1 of Sphenodon punctatus. Taxonomy (NCBI): domain Eukaryota; kingdom Metazoa; phylum Chordata; class Lepidosauria; order Sphenodontia; family Sphenodontidae; genus Sphenodon; species Sphenodon punctatus. The sequence continues at coordinate 1,276,979 of QEPC01003915.1, read as the reverse complement.
CCATAACCTTCTGACACAGTCCCATGGTTGGCGGCCATGAACTTACGCTCCGCTGCCCCAAGGTTGGTGTCAGCGTGGATGTTGAAATCCCCCAAGACTAAAGTTCTTGGAGACTGCAAGACCCCCTCTGACACCAACTCAGCTAGGGCGTGTAGGGATGCTGCCATACAGTTAGGTGCGCGGTATATGAGCAGCAGCTCCAATCTGTCTCCAGCCAAATAGATCACCAGATGGATCCCCTCCATGCCCCAAATAGTCTGCACTGGATACCTCCTCACAGACTGGGTGTTTCTAAAAACAACGGCTGCACCACCTCCCCACACCTCTGGTCTAGGCTGGCGCTGTACAGAGTACCCGGCTGGAACAAGGTCAGCCAAAACTGACATGAAGACAGAAAGATGGATCTAGGAGGATAGCCCTATGGGACTATTGTAAATGTGTAAAACAAAAAAAACCATGGCCATGATCTGCAAACCCTTACTCCAGAGTAGCCCTATTTAGTCAAGCGATCCATCTGGGAAGGTAAGGGCTGGACTGAGAGTGGATAAGGGAATGGTGTATCCCAGTCCTACCATGTGGGACAATGGGGTAGGGCCCAGTTCAAGCATGAATGTATTGGGCCTGATTCAAAACTGGGCCTGATGCAGTTAGGGTCAAAAGAATAGGGGTGGGACATCAGGGCAAATACCGGGTACCAGTTTTACCGGTTCCCGGATTTAAAAAAAAGGCTTACCGGATTAATACCGTTTTACCGGTACCGGATCTTTTACATTGATTTCAATGGGGAACTGTCCCCATTGAAATCAATGGAAAAAACCAAAAACCTCCCCCCTCCCAGACTGTGGGTGGGTGGAAGGGGGGACACCCCCCACCCACCCTGCCCAGGCTGGATTTAAACAACAACAAAAATTCCCCTAAGTCCCCTAGTGCGGACTCCGGGCCGCTGCCGCCGGCGACCCAGAGCCAGCACCAGCACGCAGCAGCCAGCTGGTAAGTAAGTACCGGTACTGTACTGATCCCTGGGGTGGGGGGTGGTTTAACACCCCCCACCCCAGGGATCACCCTACCTGCCTACCCAGGGATCGCCTACCTTGAGCTCCAGGCGGCGGCGGTCCGAAGGCTTCAGCGCTGGCTGTGACTGCCGGCTTCACCACGCTACTAGGCCTTCCGGGGAACTTTTTTTTTTTACATTGCGGCTATTCATTTGAATGGCTGCAATGCAAACAATCCAGTACGGGGGGGAATCCGGTAAACGGGCCGGATTACCGGGTTACTCCGATACTGCTGGTACACCAAAATACTGGCAGTATCGGATACCAGATGATCCGCTAGTCCCACCCCAACAAAAGAACCCAGGTCTGATGTGTCTGTGTCGGATGGCCCTGTCCACATGGAGCACAACAACTTCATAGTCATCTGTGGGAGCGGGTCCACACTTGAAAGAGGTGGGAGGAATGCCTTAACTCCACCCCTTTTCTGACATAGCTCCACCCACATGGAGCACCATGACATCACAGTAGGACTCTACCTGGCAAAAGGAACTGAGCTCTTTGTAATTTAGGACTGTGTTAAGTCCTCCTGCATTTGCAACTAGGGAATAAACCATTGCTGGGGGGAAGGGGGTGTTTGAGCTGGATATTCTGCTTTTGTGTGCTATCTTGGGGAAACTGAAGCTGGAAGCTGGGTGGCACCTGTGGAGTTGGGCAATCTTACACATGAACACACATGCCCCTTGCTTCCTTCAAAATACTATCAAATCAAACTCCAAAGCAATATGAATCAGCAAGGCCACCTCTCCTGGTAAATGTACCAGGGATTAGGAGGGGGAAATGGTCATTATTACAGCTGGCTAATGGTCCATATTTTGTTTACATTTTCCACTTTCCCCTCTAATAGCTGCTCCTGGGCTGGCTGTCATTTGTCTCCCTTCACCACTATTGCTGGCAATTACTCCTGAGTATTTGCATTTAATGATAAAGCCCTGCTCCTGCTCACGGGGTGCTTTGAATAGATGTTACGCAAGCAGAGGCTCTAATAGGAACGCTGCCTTTTTCCTGTATCAGCCAGGGAGCGGGAGAGAAAGGAAAATGAGAGACAGAAAACAAGAGAGAAAACGCAGACACACAGAGAAAAAAAGGCAGGAAAGAGAAAGAACAAGAGACTGAATAAAAGAAAAAAAGAGTGTCAAAGGAGACAAAAGAGGATGAAAGCTCTTGTTATTTCTCCTCTTTCCCTCCCCTCAACATCCCTGGTCTATTTCCAGCTCTTCACCCTGATCTGTTTTCTGGCTTGATTTTTTCACTCCCTTGCTTCTCCTCTTTGCCTTTCTCTGGCTCTATCGATTCTTCTGCTTTCATTGATGAGAAGGTACTAGCTAATAGCAGGGAACAAAGCTAGGCAGTGAGAAACCAGTTGTGCATTCATGCCTCAAGAGCCCGCTCCAACCAGTGACGTGCCAGTGAGGGACGGAGGTGGCCAGGCATGCTAAGCTAGCCATGGGCCCAAGCAGGTATTGGCACCTTGGTCTTGTAACCTGGGGTTCCACAGGAAACGCAGGAGTCCAGCCTTGACGGATGTAAGGTCTGAGGATTGTGGCTACTTCCCTGAGTGTGCAACCAGCCTGAAGTGGTGACTTCAAGAGGCATGAATTGCACACACTTCTGAGACCAACTGATGCCCCGTGGAAGCAGAGAGTGGACAGTAGGGGAGCCCAGATCCTTTGTTCCCCTTGGCCTTAGCTCTGTGCAAAGGCAGACTTGCCCCGGCCCCCAGACCCTTTGCTCCCCTGACACACCCCGAGGCCCGCCCCCAGCAGCACAAACTCCCTCTTCCTCCCTTTCCCGCTCAACTTTCCACCTGCATGGGAACCTCCTCCCATTTGGGTTGATGCCCATCCAGTTTTCACCAGACAGTTCAGGAACTGAGGGATTCTATCCCGTGTCCAGGTTGGGCCCACAGATGTGTGGTGAATAAGGCCTTTGTAAATGCCAAGTAGCTTCATAGTCTCTGGCCTTCAGTGGGTTTTTTAGATGGACAGGAGGGGAGGGGGTTAAATAAAGGTCGCCACCCACAGTCCACCCATGTGGCTCCCCTCCCCTGTACCATAGAGCTGTGGGCAGATTGCCAGTCACTCTAGGCTGCCACCCACAGCTCTATGGATGTTGTTGTGGCAACCGCCAGCTAGAAGTGGAGCTGCAGCAGCCCATCTGTGAGTAGACAGACCACTGCTCTGCCCTTGGCCGGTGCTGCAAGCGGAGCTGGTCCGAAGCAGGCAGGCAGCACCTGCTCTGTTCCTGCTCCGCCTCACCTTAGTGTGGCTCACCTTTACACAGACAGGCCACCCAGCAGTGGGGCAGAGCAGGTGTCCAGTTATAGACACCCAGTGTCTGAGGAGCTTCCTGCCCTGAATCCTTCATGTCAGGGCCAGGAGACCTGCTAGCTATTTATTTATTTATAAAATTTGTATGCCACCCCCTCCTGCTAAAAGCATTTTGGGGCAGCTAACAACATTTTAAAATAAAAATAAAAATAAATGACATCAAAATACAATTAAAACAACCTAAAATCCCCCAATTAAAGACAATTATTATTCTTATTATTAGCAAGCATTTATATAGCGCAAGCAATGTACCTGGCGCTTTACAAAGTAATTGAATAGACACGGTCCCTGCCCTAGGGCTTACAGTCTGAGAGACGGGGGAGGGTGGGGAGAGGGGATACGAAGGAAGGGGAACAGAGGGAGAGACAAGGAGTGTAACATTCATGAAGATGCGAGGTTTCAAATGCATGTGTTTGGCTCCCTGCCCCCAATCCGATAGAGCCCACAGTATCTATCAAGATTCACCAGTGTGGCGGCTTGCGACCCAGCAGTGCAGCAGGCCCAGCTATACGCCGCGTGCCAGGCTCTTCAAACCCCAACCCTCCCTAACCCAACCCACCAACCCCATCTCCCTCAGCAAAGGCACGGCGGAACAGCCAGGTAATTGTCTACAGAAAGAGGGGAGGTCTGTGATCAAGTGAACCTCCAATGGGAGGAAGTTCCACAGCTGCGGCACAGCCACAGAAAATGCCCTCCTCCAGGTCAACACCAGGGAAACCCGGGGGACCTCGAGGAGGGTGCCCCCAGCTGACCACAGGGACCACTCCAGGACCCAGAGGGTGAAGCTGTCCTGCAAGTAAGTGGGGCCAGGCCATTTAGGGCTTTGAAGGTAAACACCAACACCTTGAATTGGACCAGAAGACTATCGGCAGTCAGTGCAGAGAGCAAAGCACTGGTGTAATGTGCTCATCTCGACCCATCCCCGTCAGGAGACGGGCCACCGCATTCTGCACCAGCTGCAGTCTCCAAACCAACACCAAGGGTAGCCCCACATAGAGTGTGTTACAGTTGTCCACTCTCGAGATAATAAAAGCATGGACAATTGTGGCCAGATCCAAGTCCGAGACATACGGCCTAAGCTGATGTACCAGATGTAACTGGCAGAATGCCCCCTTCGCCACAGCCACCACCTGGACATCCAGATGGAGCTATGGATCCAGGAGCAACCCCAGACTCTGGACCTGAGATACCAGGGGAGGAAGGACCCCATCAATGATGGGGCACCACCACTGTCACGGGTTAGAAGTCTGCACCCCCACTTTACCGGGTTTGAGTGACCTTTACACAGACAGGCCACCCAGCAGTGGGGCAGAGCAGGTGTCCATTTATAGACACCCAGTGTCTGAGGAGCTTCGTGCCCTGAAAGTTAGACCTTTGGTTTTCCAAACCCTCTGTCAGCCCTGTGGGGCTATCATGTTCACGTGTTTTCCACCATGTCATAGTGGAGTGATCCTCGTGCACAGCCCACTTGAACCAATTTTCCTCTCTGGCCGGTTCAAACCTGCGGCAAGGACAACCCCTTAGTCACTCAAGGGCCTGATCCTTCCCGTTTACAGACTCTTTAATCTGTGGATTTGCAAGAGCTTGAGAACTCTTGTTGCTCACTTGTGTTCCAATGTTAGACACTGACACGTCTTCATAAAGATAAGTAGTAAGTTTATTGATTACATAAGCAAGATAGTTAATACAGAGTGGTTACTAGAAATCAAAGGTAAATATAACGCATTCCTGATCTATACTGGTTGAGTTCCTAAATAAGCATCTTACCCTACAAAGGTCCATAAGTTCCTCTCAGCCCTTGATGTAAGCGACTGGGCCTTCAGACTTAGAGTTGCTAGAAAGCAAAGTCNCGACTGGGCCTTCAGACTTAGACTTGCTAGAAAGCAAAGTCCCCTCTCTCAGTCCAGGTTTTTTCACAGCCTTACTGGCTGGCAGCTTTTAGGATGCAGATGAGAGTGCTCAAGGTGGCTTTGGACAAGTGATAGCGAAGCTGGCTTAATGGCCCTTGCTTAAGTATCTTGCCTGGTCCCTTTGTCTCGGGTTTCCCGCCTAGGAGAAATGTGCGACCTGTCACGTAGGCAACCCAGGCAAACATGAAGGTTGTTTTGCATCTCCGCAGGTCTGTCTGGCTAGGGTTCCCAAATACACATTCTTTGTATCTCTTTGCATTTTCTGGACCTTGATCACATGTCACAGCTCTGATTGGGGTTTTACAGTTCTCAATTGTAACATTACATACATGTGGAACCTTTTGCTTTACATATTTACCAGGTTCGTAGTCTATATGTAGGATCGTGTTACATGTGTGTGACCCTATGTTCCTCTGTGACAGCCCTCCTGTAAGATTGCATGTGAAGTGGGCACGACAGAGTCCCGTAACATGCTGAGACTGGTGTGTCCTACTGGTGTGTGTAGGGATATGCAACCCCTCTACCTCATTTCCATGTGCTTGAATCCTATTAAAGTTAGACCTTTGGTTTTCCAAACCCTCTGTCAGCCCTGTGGGGCTATCATGTTCACGTGTTTTCCACCATGTCATAGTGGAGTGATCCTCGGGATTCCGTGTTTCTGGGTTCAGTCTCTTGTAGGGGTATACCCTGAGGTGTCTGTATAAGACTGTGACAAATGGGTGGGAACGCCATGTTAACAACCTTTGTTCCCCAGTTACAAACTTTGGGCATGTTTCCAGAGTATCTGGCAGCCTGCTTTTTATTAGCTGTATGTCTGTTCCCCTAAACCCCTTGGCATACCTTCTATATCCAATTTACCTGGACTATCCAGATTGTAGATCAGAAGTATTATTAGGAGCCCCAAGAGGGTGTGTTGAGTAAGTGTGATACCTTTTACACTACTGAGCATCCTCCTTGTGTTGTCTGTGTAATTCTGCATTTGAAAACACTTTTCACCAGGAGCAATGTTGTAATTCCCTGTGAGTAGACTCTTGTTCTGTGGCATTTGCATTTCCCCCATGGCTGTGATGCTGTGTGTGAATGTCTTTGTATTCAAATCAATCACCCAGCCAAAAACTGCTTCTGTGGAAGGACTCGTCAGCAGCTTCTCTTGGGCCCTGCCCCCGACTTCTGTTTGAACCTCCAGGATCCCCTGGGTCCGTATAACCATGTCTTTCTCCTTTTTGGGAGTCTGACTTTGTGACATGGGTGTGAGAACCCCCAAGTGTCCCGTCAGACCTCCCCACACAAAACTCCGGAGGATTTAGTTTACCAAGTGCAGCGGCTTGACCCTGGACACTGCTAACCGTTTCCTCCCTTCCAGTCTCTACTTCAGCAGCATTTCCCTGCTCCTTCTTAGGTAAGGCAGAGGCGCACAGTTCACTCTTAGACTGATGCTCCTGCCCCTTTAGGACTACAGGGTGGTGCATTTCTATCCCTGGGGAAGAGACACCCATTGTTCCCCCCTCCATTCCGGGAAAGGTTTCCTGCACCTTCCAGCATTCTCTTAAGGTAGAATCCTCCACCTCCCGGCTTGCCTGTAACCCTTTGGGTTCAGTTAGCCGCTTCCCACCTTCTCTTAAGGTAGGACAACAAACCTCCAGGCCATCCTATAACCCCCTGGTTTGAGTAGGGGCATCTGCAGCCTCTAACGCTCCCCCCACGGTGGTTACTCAGTTTGATTCTTCAGGATTTGGTTCCTCCTGTGTAAGGTGGGGTGTCAAATCCTGGGCTTCAGAATCAGGTTGACCCATTGGCTTCACTCCTTTCAGTTCCCCATGTGAGACATGCAGTTCTCTCCCCAAGTCTTGTCCTCACCTGCCTTCTGGCTGGTTTGGGGACTCCTCTTTGGGGTTTTCCTGCCCCTGAGTGGAGTTCACAGGTTGAGGTGCAGGATCTGTAAAGCCTTCCTGTAACCCTTCCCCTCCACTAGGGTTGCTCTCTGTCTCCCCATGTTCCAGGGGTAGAGGTGCAACTTGTTTAGGGCTCTCTGAGTCTTGTTGCCCCTCACCCTCCCTTCCTGGGTTTCTCTCTGGTTCCCGGATTGGGCCCTTTCCACCCTCCATCCCAGTATCCATGTGTTTATAGCATTTACCACAAACATTTCATTTTGTGCCCTTCTGGGGAGCACCGCCACCTGGATGGGTCCCTTTGAGCCTTCCCATTCTAAATCCACAGTTGCTGTGGGCAAAATATCGCTGATTCCCATTGCCAGGGATACCACAACCTTTCTATGGGTGTTTTATTTTATGTTTTGGGATCAAGTCCTCCCGTACCATAACCATGTGTGCCCCATTGTCTAATCTCCCCACACAGTTTACCCCATTAACCTTAGCAGGTTTTTGTAGCAATTGATCTTCTGTGGGTGAGTTAGGAATGAGATAGCAGTCATCAACACCTTGGGCGGGGGGGTTGAAGTACAGACACAAAATTCGCACTGGCAGTTCCAATAATCTCATCAGACTCTCTTTTAGGGCTATGGAACTCCTTCTTTTGGAGGAAGTCTCGTACCAGATGCCCTGTTTGCTTACAGTTATAGCACTACTGTCTTGAATCATTAGTAGGGGATTGGGAGGTGTGTGTTCTTTGGAGTCTGGGTGATCCCTGTCTCCCCGCACCCCCATTCTCGTTTGGTTTTTCTGGGTCAAGTTTATTTGTTCAGATTGTGGATTGTACCCATTCTGCTTATGGTTAAACCCTTGTTTGGATTTTCCCCCAGTATTTGGTTTCCTTTCCCCATAAGCTAAGATAGCATTTTCGGTGAATGCATCAGAACTTGTTCCTGCCTCTTTGAGATTTGTGATCTCCTTATTCAGCAGGTGTGCTTTTAAATTCAGACTGCACAAGGTATAGAACTGTTCAAGCAATACAGAGTTAATAATTTGTTCCTTAGTGGCATTCCCACATGCATCTAACCATTTCATCCCATATTGTTTCAACATATTACTAACATCTGAATATGACATACCCTCTGCCTTCTTAAAGCTGTGTAATTTTTTGGCGAAAAGTTTCTGGAGTAATCCTGTAAGCCTCAAGAACTGCCTTTTTGAAAGCATCAAACATCAGCATTGGAGTCTCCTCCATTTTTGTGTTGTAAACTTCTTTTGCCTTCACTGGGAGTTTGGGTAACACTAATTTGAGCCACATCTCTTGCGGGATCTGTTCTTGAAGAAACACATGATGCACGGTTGTGAAGTAGTCTTCTATGCATTGATTTCTGTTGCATTGTGGGATCAATGGGGCGTAGTCCCGAGTTCTGCCTCATGCGTTGTTTCCCGCAGGTATTGTGGGCTAGATTCCTGCATCTACCTGCATTTTGAGTAGCTCCAGTTGGTGTTTTCGCTCTCTCTCTTTGTCCTCTCTCTCTCTCTCTCTCTCTCTCTGTGTTTTTCTTCTCTCTCTCTCTTCCTGTTTTAGTTTCTCCAGTTTGAACTGCATTCGTTGTTCTTTTTCCTTTTCGTCTGCTCTCATTTGCTCTAATTTGAGCTCCTTCTCCATTCTTCTTCTGGCCATCTCGAGTTCAGGGTTTGAATCTTGTCCCCCTGGTTGCCGATGAGTTGGAAGGGGGTTTTGAGGCACGTTTGGCATCTTGTCGGGATTTAACTTCAGGTGGCTCGCCCTCATCCATTCCCCCACAGCCGCCAAACACTGGGTAAACACCGAGACTGCCGGACCTGGGTCTGATGAAAATGAGAGATATAGCTGGGTGTCCTCATTATATTGATGACACCGTACGCCAATCTCCATGGCAACCTCCCCCAAAGGCTGCATATACACATTGAACAAGAGAGGGAACAAGATAGAACCCTGTGGAACCTCTCACGTGAGGCCCCCAGGAGAAGATGAAAAATCACCCAGAACCACACGCTGGGTTCTCCCAGCCAAGAAAAAGCAGAACCATTCAAGAACAGTCCCACTAATCCCTGCCCAGTCCCGCAGCGAAGTCACCAACAACTCGTGATCAACGGTATCAAAAGCAGCCAAGAGATCTAACAGGATCAACAAGGTCAAATGACCCCGGTCCAACTCACGGGAGAGGTCGTCGACCAAGGCCACAAGCGCAGTCTCCATGCTATAACCCAGATGAAAGCCAGACTGTGAGGGATCCAGAAAATTGACCCGACCCAAATGTTCCTGCACCTGCCGAGCCACCACCCGTTCAATAAATTTCCCTAAAAAGGGAACGTTAGAGACCAGTTGGTAGCTGGCCAGGACGCCAACATCCAATGATGGTTTCTTGAGCAGGGGCCGCACCTCAGCCTCCTTGAGACAATCCAGCAACCTGTCCTCCCCAAGGGAGGTGCTGACAATCCCCACCAGCAATGGCCTTAGTGTCTCCCAACTAGCCTTAAGCAGCCAGGACAGGCATGGAACTAATTCACAATAAGTGGCTTAAACAGTCCCAAGAGCATCCCCCACATCCGAGGGCGACACATCCTGAAATTCATCCCACAAAACAGGACAAGAAGGGGCTTCTACTGCCTCTGGCTCACCTACTGCTAAAAGAGTTGAGCAATTTTATCCGCAAAAAAGCCCACAAACAAATCACAGCGGACATTTGATGACTTTAAATCCAGGCTGAGGGAGGCCGGACTGAACACCCAGAAAAGCTCCGCCGGGCAGGACTTAGCGGATGCAATGAGGGCAGCAAAGAAAACCTACTTTGCTGCCCACACCACAACGGCATATGCTGCAATTGGTCAACTTCAGTACACGAGTGACGCCACCATCGCTCTAACTGCCACCATTCCTGCTTCATTTGCTGCAGTTCCTACATATACCACGAAGACCTGCGTTGTCGGCCATTCAGAAGCGGACGCCTGGGAGCCATACGGTTGATGGCCTCCACCAACACGTAATTCCACATGGTCACGAGGTCACCGAGTGAGTGGCCATGAAGATCAGCTGAAACATTCCCTAAAGCGGTCTGGAACCTTCCTGGTTCCATAAACCTTTGGGGGCAAACCAACCTAACTGGTTCCGAATCCGCACCCTCCTGGTGGCCGACATGCACCAGGATACTGGCCCGGAGGATCCATCCATGACAAGGGCACTGATGACACACACTCACCCCACTAACAGATCCCCCGCCTCAAGGCCTGTGCAAAATATCATGTCTAGGGCATGTCCTCCAACATGTGTGGGGCCCACCATTCTCTGAGACAGGCCCATGGTTGCCATGGCGGCCATGAACTCATGCTCTGCCCCTCCAAGACTGGCATCAGCATGGATGTTGAAATTCCCCAGGACTATCGTCCTGGGGGACCAAAGACCACCTCCAACACCAGCTCGGTCAGGGAAACTGCTGTACAGGTGGGTGCCCGGTATATCAACAGTATCCCCACTCTGTCTCCAGCCAAATCCAACTCCAGATAGCGGTCCTCTATACCCATGATAGGTTGCACAGGAAATCTCCTCACAGACAATGTATCCTGGAGCCCCAGGGCACAGCATGCAAAAAAGGCCAGACAGTTTTGCTGTGATGTGTTTCACCAGCTGAGATCTGTCTACATGCAACCCTGAAACCCCATCCTGCACAACACAAGGACTGCCACCCCAGTCCAAGAACAAATGGCCAAAGTTTCTCAGAACCCTCCCTGGGCTCACCTAGCTATATCAGATGAATCCCTATGGGGGACTCGTATCGAACCACATCAATAATACAAGTGAAGAGGAGGATCTGTCCCAGATTCCCCTCTCCCCCTTCATAACCTCTCCTCCCCTGCCTCACCATTCCTTGCTGAGCTACGCACCATTTCTTCCATCATGGGGATTTCTGTTTCATAGAAGGTCCTGCCGTTGAAACGGAGACTGCAGAACAGCAGGTCCTAAAAAGACAGTGGTGCCAGAGGCTGAGGGGAAGTCTCTGTAGCAACAGCTCCCAAATCTTTTACCCAGAAGACCCCATTTTGAGAATTGGACCATGATAAACAAACCACTTAGCCCACAAACCACTTGCTACTCCTAAGTAAATAGTAAGGGCTTCTGTGGGACTAATCTGGAGTACGTTGCTTATGAATTGCAGCCATAACCATCATGCTGGGACCCAGACAGCAGCAAAGCCATGTAGAGACTATCAAACATCACTCAGAATCCCCATGGTGTGACCCATGGTGGGGTGATGCCCTATAGCTCAAGGCAGCAGAGAGGAGCTGTGTGCAGTACCAGAAATTCAGTCAAGGTGGCTCTACCTTTGCACAGACTGGCTGGACCTCTCCATCCAAAAGCACTGACAGTGGCTGGATCTCTCCATCCGAAAGCAGAGATGCTCTCTTCTTTCACAGGGGATGGAATGGGTTGAAATAAAACACAAGGATTGCTCCCCGGACCAATCTGCTGCCTGCCAGCATTTGAATCTCCCAGAAGCTGGAGGAATTGTCAGAGCCACTGGGAGCAGGGGTTGGGGCTTTGAGGGTGATGGGAAAGGAACTGTCTTGCCTGCCCCCCTCATTATTAGACCGTTGTTATTCTGCTGCTCACTTTGAATTAGCTCCCAACCTTTGGCTGCTTCTAAAATCACCCAAGAGAAACTGGCGCCTCTGACTGGAAAAGCCCAGATCACCATGAACCAAGTCATGGGCCTGAGAGACATGTGCAGGTTCAGGCAGGGTGCCTGGTCAGTCTTCACCTCTAGAGAGGGCATGGGTGGGTGCTGCAAAGGGAGCCTCTCTGGGCCTAGACCCTCTGCTCCCATTGCAGAATACGCAGGGAGCAAGGAATATGGCGAGTGGGAAAGGGAACCAGACACTGCCGGGTATTGGTTATCTATTATTAACCAGCAGTATTCATACAACACAAGGGGCACAGGTCACTCTGGCACCGAGTTGTCTGGGCAAAATCAAACTCTCTTGGCTGCAGCCTGCAACGATCTCTCGGCTGCTTAGGTGGTGTTTGGAATAATTACATAGCAACTAGGTGAGCTCACATTTCCAAAGCGCTTTTGTTCAGCCGAGTGCATAATCCCGAATGTTCTGAGTAATGGATACAGCAAACACAATCACACTCTGCTTCACTTACATACAAAAGCCTTCCCACTTGCTCTGTGCTTATGCATGCTGCAACACACACAGATCCTTCCTTTGCCCTCCCACATGGGCATGCACCCTCACACCCAGACACCTGACATGCCTTCCATTACCCACTCCCTCCCCCACATACCCTCTACCACATACACTGACTCACACAGGCCTGCCTCACAACGCCACCACCACATACACAGAAATGCATTGCATTCGCCTGCACACCAGGAGAGACATAAGCAGCTGAGGACAGCCCCGACCCCTTTGACTCTGTCACACCCACTGTTTTCTCCCCAGAGGGAGTGGCATACACTGCTAGGGAAGGGGAAAGGAGTGTGAGGCACAAGCAGAAGACATCACTAAGAAGTCCAATAAACTGCCCCTATCCCTTATGCTCCCTGTATGTTCTCCCATGGTGCATACCATCCCCTCCAGGAAGTAAACAGAGCCTTGGGGGATGCAGGGAAGGGAAGAACAGGGCATGCATGATTTCAGGGGTCTAGAATACATGGCTAAGGGTCTCAGGTCCTGGCAGGTTGCACCCTCTGCCACATTCCCTCCCACCAGGTTGCACCCCCATACACCCCTTCATCAGGGGAAGGACAAGGATTTTTGCCACTCTAGATGGCCCTGGCTGCGCCCCCACTTCACCTCTCCTGGCCCCAGTTCAACCACAGAGCTTACCTGCAGTGGGGGTGGGCTCACCTCTGATGGGGGTGGCTGCAGGTTTTGCTACCTCCTTCAACCAGCCACCCTAAGCAGCTGCCTGTGCTGCTTATATGGTAGCACCAGCCCTGCCCCTTATGCATAGATACATAAAGCCCTAAGCGCACAGCCTCCCACCCACCGCACCCCACCCACATGATCATCCCATGCCATATCCACAGCTAGGGTTCCCACCTATGCAAATTTTTAAGGAACACTTATGAAAAATACATGGTGCAGGGCACCTAAGGTGCCAATGCAGGCCCTGCACCATGTATTTTTTCATAAGTGTTCCTTAAAAATGTGCATAGGTGGCAACCCTTTCCACAGCCAATACTGGCAGGTCCAGCCCAAGGGCTCGACGCTGTGTCCGCCTCACCATTCTCTTTCTCCTCCTGCTCCATTTTGAGGTGGCTTCTCTTCACACTCCCATTGTGAGGTTTCTGTTCCCATTAAAGGGCCAAGCACCTCACCCTTGCTCCTGGACAGGTTGAGCTATGCATTCTGACATACCGTTTGGCAGTGACCTTGTCAAGAGACCCAGGCATTATGCAAGTGAACATTTTGCTGTGCTGTTTGTGCAGAGAGCAGTCACTCTATGCTTTCCCTGACCTTGCCCTCTGTCCCTTTGAGTTTCCCTCTTCTCGGCTTGCTCTAGAAATCTGAGTGGATCAGCTTTGAACCCTGCAGGCCCAAGAATCTTCCAAAGGTCAGCGCAGCTTCCGCTCACACTTAATGTGAGAAAAGCCCCAAGGGCAACACTCCAGACGCTTCCATTGCATCAGCTGTCACGGATGCTGAGTAGGCCACAAGGGGAAAGCCCAGTCTTCACTGGAAGACGAGGGCACCTTCACCCTTGCCATTCAGGCAGTAGGAATAGGTTTGCCTCCTTGTAGGTCTCAGTAGGAGGAGCAGGGATATAAGGAGTTTGACTGTCTGCACAGCGCCAGATGCTTCCCAAAGGGAGGAATTTACATCTGGCACAATCCCACTACCATCCCACCAGCGTCAATCTGCCTGGTTTCATTCCTGAGCCAAAATGAACCCAAAAGCCAACTTTCCACATAGCCTTAGATCAATCCAGTGTTTAGCCTAGAGGTCTTGGAGTCAGGACTCCTGGGTTTTATACTCCACTGTGGGAGAGAAAGTGGGTTAATGAAGTAGGTCCAAGATTTTTGGGAACAATGGGCCACTGGATCTGAATTTCCTGGTTGCAGAATTTGGGGGGGAAATATTGCAGAATACACAGGGCTCTGCCTGTCATCCATTCCCATCTCAGTCACTGTGCAACATCAAACAAGCTTCCCCATGACTTTGTATTCCCAGTCTCTAAAAAATCTGAGATTCCAGATTATACCACACACACACACACACGTCAAATAATGCTCACCTCCATTGGCTTCATTACTAACTGGGTAAAAACAGATGTGACAACAGATCACACTTTGGCCTAGACCTCACCTGCATGCATGTGCAGGTGCTGCCAGAGGTTGGCCTAGAATTGCCTTGGGCTATGTCGGCAGCTGGCTAGGCTCTGACCTTGGGAAACCTCCCAATGGCAGCCCAGGCTAAGGCCTGCCTGACTAGGCCACAGCGGACTAACATGTTTGTTCCCAGGCCAGCAGGCATGGCCCAGATCAGGTCTGCCATGGCCAGCCGCCATGGCTGCTTGTCATGATGGGGGGCTGGGCACAGAGGGATGGGGGGGCAGGGCTGGCCAGCCTCATGTTCAGCATGCTCCCCGGCACCCCAGGCATGTGTGTCTGGCACCCCAACCCGGATCGTGTCCACTGTGGCATCCCAACCCAGCCCAGGTCGGGTCACTACCGTGCCAGCTGCACATCCGTTTTTACATCTATTTTTAGATGGTGTTTCTAAAGCACCTTCAGATGTCAGATGAAGAGGGCTATGAGAGAGCGAGGAATTATCCACTGGAGAAAATGTGGCTGCCCTGTTGGTCCCAAATGTAAGAGATAGAAACCAAACAGTTCAGAGGCTATCTTTTATCAGACCAACTTATGTTGGTGAGAGTGTGCAAGTTTGGGGGGCCACACAGGGCCCTTCCTCAGGCATGTAAAATGTCAGCGGAAAGGGTCTTGTGTGGCCTGAAAACTGCATACTCTCATCAACCAAAGTTGGTATAATAAAATCACTTGAACTACTCTGTCGAGTTTTGATGGGCTCATCCAACATTCCAAGTACATCCTTTCAAAATGTTAATTTTCAGCTTTGAGGATATAACTAATAGAAGAATTCCCATTTATCAAGACATTTGAGGGTTGTCAAAACATGAAAATTGTGGTTTTCCAGGAGATTTCACTTGCCACTCTCAGCCCTTCAAAATAAGGCTGAAAAATCATAGACATTTAGGAAATTTGAAAAATCTTGATGAGGAGATGGGAATGGGCATTTTTAGCCTCCCCACCAAAAAAAAAACCCCAACCACCACTAATCATTCATTTTGAAGGGGAAATTCTGTTTTCCACCACAACCCAATGCAACTTTTTTTGACTTAAAAATTTCCAGCAGTTCAATTAAAATCTCAAAAAGTCAAGTGAGGCACCTGAAAGTGATGAACATCACCTGGAGCTTGGCATTCATGAAATGCATCTAGAAGAAGACACTTTGTCCAACACTACTCTGCCTCTGAAGAACCCTGGAAACACCTCATTCCCTCTCCCACCTCAGAATTGCATTACACAGGGGCTTGGAAGCAAAGCACTGTTGAGCAATCAGGATACAGCAGTCAGACCAGGATAGGTTCTTACCAAATTGGGGTCACAGTGCCACCTTGCAGAACCAGCGCTTGCTGTGAGGTCACTACAGTCAGAGGGCTGTCAGAGAATGGAGCATCTGGGAAGCAGGCAGATGTAGAAATTAGGACTGGGCATGGAATCAGTAGAGGTGTCCAGGAGCAAGATGGTATTGTGCTCAGAAGCCAGTGCTGTCAGGTCCTGACAGAAGCATGGCTTGAACTGAGGCCCTCAGAGTTCTTTGGGCAGCCTCCCTGCCTATTTTGCCACTGGAGCTGCCCAATGTTCTGCCAGAGCTGTGACCCTCCAGTCCATTATCTCCCTAATTGACCACACACCCCAACTCCCTATTGGCTACCCAGTCTGTTTAAGGGTCACACAGGAAGCATTTCCACACAACACAGGCACTGCCTAGCAGAGTTTGTGGCCAAAGACTCCCAACCTCTTATTTTTTGTAAAGCGCCAGGTAACTCTGGCCTAGCCAGGACAAGAACTTGGACCCCATAGGAAAACCATCACCTATGGAGACCTGATCAGAACAAGCGTGAATACTTGCAAGTCTGCTTGCTACATCAGTTACAGTTGTAGAAAGATGCATTCTTAAAGGGCTATCAGGCCCAACAGGACTGACTCGCATTGCTCAACGGGTACCACCTCTTGGTTCTCCATGTAAACTTTGCTTTTATTCCTTTTTATATGCACCAGTAAATTCTAAGTTTTGTTTTTACCCTACTGTGTGCATGTGTGTTATTGGCTGACCATTAAACGTCTCCTTAGGCCAGGTAACCAGGCCAAGCTACTAAAGAGGGGAAACGACCTATTTGGCTAGAAGCCAACAGCTTTGGAACCAAGGGAAGCCTCCTGTGGGTGACTCTGGGGATCGGCCTCCAATGCAGGGGAGGAAATCCCAGGGGAAAAGTGCCAGGAAAGGGGAGCGCTCTTGGGAAACTGTGAGGCCTATGTGTTTTGGGGTTCACATTTCCTGAGTGGTGTGAATGCCTGCTGGGATACACTCGGGTGGTGGCAGCAGAATTCCAAGGTTTTTTGGGGGGCGGGGGTTGCCAGCTGTGAGGACCCCAGGTCAGAGATTTGGAGAAACACAGTGAGGTGGGTTGCTCAGCTGTATAGCGCCCCCTGCTAGTGTTTCACCCCCCCCCCAACCTCTCTGCCCTGATCTCCCTCCATACCCCTGTTCGAGCACTCTGCTCCTCCTCCCTCACCCTCCCACGCTTCTCCTGCTCCCCCAACCGCCTTCGTCCCTTCTCCTTCGCTGCCCCACATACCTGGAACTCCCTCCCTGCCCTTGTCCACCTTGCCCCTTCCCTGCATACTTTCAAGTTCCTCCTCAAAATCCACCTGTTCCACTCCACCCTTCCAAGCTCCTGCTAAGCATCCCCACCTGGGATTATCATCCACCTGTTATCTGCAAACTCCCAATTTACTGTAACCAAGCCAAGAACGTGTACCTGAGCTCTCGCATCCTCATGAATGTCGTATCCCTTGTCTCTCCCTCTGTTTTTCCCCTTTCCTGTCTCCCCTCCCCTTGTCTTTAGATTGTAAGCTCTCGAGCAGGGACCATGCCTATCTTATTTTTTGTAAGCGGCAGGTACATTGCTGGTGCTATATAAATTATATATAATAATAATAATAATTAATAATATGAATGCTTATAATAATAATTAATTAATAACACTCCAGCTTTCCAGGTCTCCAAGTCCTCCAGTCTTCCGGTTCTGCTGCTGTCAAGGTACCTCCTCTCCAGTGGTGTCACCTGCTTGGCTCCTGGCCGCCTGAGCTCCTTAGGGCCCGAGGACTCGCCCTTTGTGCCCAACCTTTTCCCAGGGACAGCCCTGGCTAGGCCCCGTTAGGTGTTGGGGTCAAAGCAACGAAGTCAGTCTGAATGGGGATAGCAGACAAAGCAAGAGTCAGAGGAAGAAAGGAGTCTGAGGCTGGTCCAAGGAAGAAGAGCAAAGCAGGGACAGAAAGAGTCATTCCACTGAGCTTCTTGAGGCTACTATGGAGTCTTATATTGTACAGGCAGCCAATCGGGAAGCTGGGAGGGGATAAAGCAAGGCTGGAGACAGAGGGCCTATCAGAAAGTCCCTAGCAGGGTTTGTTAAGAAGGAAAGGAGACATTTTCTGTCCTGGCAGTACCTAATCAGACTTGCTTCTACTGTGGAAAAAGGGCTAGAATTAAGGACTCTGTTGATGCCAACCACCATCCAAGGATACTGGGAATGCCAGGTCAAGGCCCAGATCCTGATGAGGGCAAGCAGAGTCTGAGGCGTTCAAAGGGCAGAAAACAGAAGCAGAACAAAAGAATCAACAAAATTGGAGTCCAGGAGCCAGAGCAAGGGTCTGAGCCATGGAATCAGTCCAAGCAGGGGAGAGTGTAGGCTGGAATGGGCCCTGGTGTAGAAGTGGGAATGCCCCCTCCCTCTCAGTGAGCAGGGGAAGCAGCTGCACCAGAGAGTGTGGGCATCTCAGGCCAATGGGCAGCTGTGTTGCCTGTCTCTACTGGAACTCAGTATTTCATTGTTCAGACCAAAGAACTGAGCAGCTCTGAATGGGGTATCCCAGGACAGTCCTAAATTGCAACTTGCCGAAGGGTCACAGGCAGCCCATCAAGGGACTGTCCGTTCCTCTGACATGGTGCTGCTCAGGAGCTGCCTGATTGGTCAGGAAAGCCTTCCTCAGCTGGGAAGGCTAGCCAGTCCTGTAGTAGGGGCTAAGACCCAAAGCCCTGACAGGTGCACAGCTTGCGGAGATTGTTTTGTACAGCAATAGGTCACACCGCACCTACACAAACATGACCTCAGGTGACCCCTAACCCTTTGGAACTGTGCTTCTGTGGCCTAGCTCCAACCCCCTGCCCCGCCTCCAGCATGGGGCATATAGAGAGCTGCTGCTGTGCCTCTTTAAGGCCTTAAGTCTCCCCTTGTTTACAGGAGTGGCTCTCTGCTCCTCCCTGCTCCTGTGCATGGTATGTTGTTCTCACCTCACAGCTGGGTCAGATCCTCCACCCCAAAGCCTCATTGACAGCTGCACACTTGGTATTCAGACAACAGAGCTCACAAAAAGAAGAAAAATTGATCACTGCTGGATCAGGGATGGGAAGATTCTTTATCATAGCTGTTGCTTTCTTGGAAAGAGAGAGAAAAAAATCATTCCAAGATTGCAAGTGGTCCCCTTAGCTTCCCTGGAACAACCATCCTCAGTGTCTGCAGCAGCGGAGGGAGAAATCAGACTAGCCTGCTAAAGTGGAATGTGGAACATCTTGCCTGTTAAGGTAAACCAGCTGTGATTTGGGGTGCAAGGTTGTTCTTGCACAGGAGAGTTTGGGAGCCTTATTCTGCAGTGAGCACAGGGCAAGAGAGACAGAGGGGGAAAGAGAAACTGACAACTGGAAAATCAGCTCACTAGAGTCTTTGTATTGTAAATTCAATCCTTCTGTAGTACTCACCTGTCTTTCCTTACGTAGTATCTAAGGGTTCGTTCACACAACACTCTCGTAGAAGGGATATTTTGCACAATCCTGAAATTAGAGCATTGTGTGAAAATCTTACCCATCCCCCCCTCCCCACAGTTCTTTGCTACCTGATCCACAGGGTGGGCCACTGGAATGCAGAGAAACCAGCAGTTGTATAAATGCATTTCTATGGGATCATGCAAACAGAGATTGAGGAATAAGTGGGGAGTTTGCAAGGGGGAGGATTGTTATGTGAACAAGGTTTAAGTCCTTCACAATCTTGAACATATCTAAAGGTGTATTTTCACAATCAGCTTTTCTTGAATCAGAATCCAGCCGTAACACTTTGACCAGCCTGATGCTCTCACAATCAGGATGGTTAAAGCCTGATTAAATGGGGGATTTGTACCACTACATGTGTAGTTCAAGCATACTCGCTATTTCAAAATAAGTCCCCTCCGCGATTAAAGCGGCGGGGGTTTGGCGGCGCCCCGAGGCGAGGAAGGAGCGGCCGCGACGGGGAAGCGGGAGGCAGAACGGCCTGGTTGCCACGGCAACCTTGTGAGGAGCGCGCCCGGGACTCTCGCGAGAGCACAAGTCCCGGGCGCCATTTTAGAAGCTCCCCGCTCAACCGCCTCATTCGGCCAGGCGGGAGCGGGGAGAAGGTCGTGCATCGAGGCAGCGCCAATTGGTAGGCCGCTTGCCTCGACGCACGAGGGTCGAAGGGTGAAGCGGGGCCTGGTTGAGCCCCCTACAACCCACCGGTCGACGAAGGAGTCTGTCCCCGGAGGCGGGACACGGCCGCTGGGGAAGCGGTAGGGCGCTGAGCGGGGGTCGGATTGCCCCCCCCCGGCTTCCGGCACAGGTGTTGTTTTTCCCCACAGAGGGGGAACGGGTCGTGCGGGGTGTCTGGAATTCGCCCCGTGCGATCGGTTTTGTCGGTGGGGGTTGGGCTGGTGGGATTGCCGCCCCCC
>QEPC01003915.1:1212349-1250893 GCA_003113815.1 Sphenodon punctatus | reverse complement strand
AGGGGAACCTCCTGTTGGGAAGGTTAACAGTTAGGGATAAGAGATTGATAGGACCCCAGTTCAAAGGGGGAAGTGGGAGGGTTACCTCTTCCCCCTTTTGGCTAAATAATAAAGAGTGCGGCCGTTCAAACCCATATACTGTGTCCTCGTCTTCTTGGGGGGGAGGGGGTGCGTCGACAACTAATACTGACTGCAGAAGCTTGAGAACACATTTTTTCCTCACAATCCCATTCTACCAAGAACTGAGGCAAAGAAAGACTGAGCAGTTTACCCATGTCTCTATTTCTACCAGGCTGCCCTGGCTTTTAAAATCTGCATTGGCCGAGCATGGAGAATATAAGGGTGTGAGAGGCCATGTCCAGAACAGCAGAGGGGGTTATGAATTGGGATGGAGGGCCATTGAAAGAGCTGTTTACATGTGTGTGCGCATCCTATGCCCATAATAGCAGAGATTGTTGGGAGACATGAGTCAGGATGAAAGGGCACCGGCAAAACTCTGCATCTGTGAAAGAGAGTGTGGGTGGGTGAGTATAGCCCATTCCCTGAATAACAAAAGGGTGCTTTGAGTCAGGATTGAGGGCTGTTGGCTGAGCTGTGTCTGTGTCTGTGCATCCCATGCCCATAGCAGAAATTGCTGTTGGCAAAACGTTGTGTGTCTGTCTGTCTATGTGTGTGTGTGTCCCATGCCCAGAATAACAGAGGAGGTTGTGAGTCAAGACTAAGGGGCACTGGCAGAGCTGTGTGTCTCATGACTAGAATAATGGGGTGCTGCAAATTGGGACTTGTGGGGTGGAGGGGGCTGGCAGAGCTTCAGCACTAGCTGAAGCAGTGCCATATAGTGCCTGTTACACTCAATGCCACATGCCCACTGAGTGTAATACATATGCAAACATTTTAAAACTATAAAGGTCCACTATCCATAGAAGTAACACCCGAGTCAAAATCCTTCCTACGAGATTGCTGCTAGTAAAAATGCCACCATTATAAAACTGGGAAACTCAGAGCTCAGGTTAAACGCATGAGAAAACTCAAACCATTTGAAAGAAGGAAACATCCACTCAATGAATGCAAGACATTTTACTTTAATTGACTGTCACATTCCGTTCCTGAGCGAGGATCTGACGAAAGAGCATTAGACAGATTTACGACTGATGAACGTCCCTTGGCTTTTTTTTAATGTGCTATAATTTACAAAAATCTTGTCTGATTAGGTATAGCCAGGATGAAAAATTTCTTCTTTTCCTGCTAACAAACCCTATGAGGAACCTCCTTCCACTGAAGAGAAAGGGCTAGAGGTGAGGATTCTGTTGGAACTGGGGACTTGCCCCAATTACAATTAATGGTGTAGCTGCTACAGTTAGCTTGTAAGGTAGGCAGACAAAGCCACTCCGAGCCCTGATTCCAGCCTAACCTAGTTATAGTAAACCAGGATAGCAATTTCATCAGAGGGGTGTGTGGAAGTTAGAACACTGAAGGCCTCTTCCCAGGTGTAGGAAGGGAGTGTGATTGAGAGGTTAGAGCAGCAATTAGCTCTCTGGAGTTCTTGGTTCTTTCCCCTTCTCTGTAAAGGGATTGGGGTAAGTAGCAAGAGGATGGAGCCAGAGGTGTGGGGTGGTCAGGATGCCTATGACCACAGGTCATCTCATGAATGCCTTGTTTTCCCTACTAGGGTTAATAAGCTTCACAGCCAATACAGTCTGCCCCATACCTGTGTTATCGAAGTCTTCTAGTCTGTGTACACAGAATCTCAGGACTGCAGCTACCCTAATGGCTGGGTTTCCATACAGGGACCCCCTTTGTCATACCCGGATACCCCCACTCCAAAGCACTCTGTCCTCAGAACGTGCAGCATGGCATGGTTGCAACCCCCTGACAACTACTTGTGACCCCTCTGACAGGCATAACCTACTGGTTGAATGACCCATTTTGTGACACACACAATTCAGGAGTAGGGGGGCAGGGAGGTGGCTTGGTAGCAGTGGACAGGTCAGTTCTCACCCATTGCTTTAAGCTGTCTGTGGATGTCAACATGTGTCATTGGTTCATTTCTCAGCGGGTCATGTTTGTGAGAAACGAGAAAGGCTAGAAACAGGCTCTTCCTACAATCAAACAGGCAAGATGTGGAGAAAAGGGAAGGGTAGCCTTCCCTGTTCCTTCATCCTTGGGAGTGGAATGCTCATGAATTATAATAACTGTCGATGAATTGAACAGCAGAGATACAGGAAAACAAAGGAAAGTCACAGAAAGATCACCAAGGGGAGTTTTGCTGGCACCTGGAAATACTCTCCGCTTTCAGTTCTGCCCCCCAGGAGCCTCCCTGCTTATGCCCCAGCTCTTTGCCTGCATCCCAGTCCACAACTCTAGGGCCTGGGTCCCACACTTCTTCTGATGCACACCACAAACTCCTAGCCTCGCCTTTAGCAAACCCCTGGTGTATGGTGAGGTGGGCTATGCACCTCACCATCCACCTGCCCAGGGAAGCAGCAAAGCAGAGCAACAGTGGGGAGGGAGTTCAGGGAAGCAATAGGAAGAGTCACCGGAGGCTAGCAGTGCTGCCCGGCCAAAACAGTCCTGCTTCCTCCAAAGGAGTGAGAGGGAGGTGCCTGCCCAGTGGTTACCAGTGCCACAGACCAATGCCAGCAACAGTAGTGGCACCTAACAATGCCCAACTTCCTTGCAAGGCTGAACCCCTACACCCAGCTGCACAGGCCACTTCAAGCCTCCAGAAAGGAGCTGGGCAAAGCAGAGAAACGATTTTCCAGAGACTGGGCAGGTTCCACAACCACCATGAAGCTATCCAGGCTCTAGCCATGGTCCCCAGTTTGAGGGGAACACTTGGTCTCCTGCTCCTTGACAGCTCGTTAAGTAGTCAATCAGTGGGAGGTGGAGAGCTCAGCAAATTACTGATTTTAGTGGGGACTGCAGGTCTTGCCAATCTGATATGAGCCCTGTCCATAGTGCTGAATGGCCTGGACAAAGGAGGATACAATGGGCAGGCTAGTACTGTGGAGGTATCCCCAGGAGGATCATCCAAGCACTCCACCTCACTGCACTGGTACTCATGGATGCAGCTAACTCTCCCATGAGTGGGTGCAGAAAGTGTGGCTGTGTAACTATGCAATTCACTGCATGAAAGGTGAGCGGGAGTCCCTTTCCAGGTTAGGAAAACCTGGATTGGACAACTGTGCTCCAAAGCAGAGGGCAGGCACCATGCTCTGGACTGGAGCCAACATCCCCTCGTCCATGAGTGAACTGCTCTGAAGGAAAAGGTTAACCCTGCTGTCCCCTCTAAGCTCATTTGCAACTTCAGCTGTCCAGAGGAATCAGGGCTGTCTGCTGGAGGCCTACATCAGAGCTGAGCAGATCTTGCTTCTGTAAGATGTGTCCACAGAAAAGTGACAAGAATCCCCTTGTGAATGACTGGGGATGGCAGGCAGGCACCTCCAGGCAGCTTCTGACTTTGTAACTTGAAACACGGACTCTCGCCTCTGAAGAGGATGGGTGTCAGCCTGTCTGCTTAGGCTGGTGGGAGCAACTGTTGCACAAGAGAGACTGGGTCAGAAGGAGGGTGAGCAAGTGTGTAAGAGAGGTGACATGTAAGGTTGTAACTGAGCAAGGGAATTCATATATTAACAGGTGTGAAAGTATGCATGAATCTGAGCACATGCATCCTTTTTGAGAGTGACCAGTATGGCCATCAGCGTGTGCGCACATGTGTGTGCAACTGCTTCCTGCCCGTCTCTCTGTTGTCACTCTCACTGGCTGTGTTGATTTCCTGTGTGGGGAAGCTCAAAGGAGATGTCAGTCAGTTGAACCTGAGTTGGAAATTTCCCCCAGAAATTCCTAAAACTCAAGCACATGAAATACAAGCAGAGGGCTGCCCGTTTACTAGGCTGGATGTGCTAAACATGTGAGTGGGGGTGATGCAGGGACTGAACACGAACTCCAGTGGGCTATTATTGTCTTGTTTGAAAACACCTTTAGTGGTGCTGCCCCTCTCAGTGCTCTCTCTCACATGCACGCACTTCTCCAAACCTCAATCAGGGAGAGACAGACCAAGCTATAAATTTCCCCCATTACCCTGGAGAACAATGCCTTGAAGTCTCCAGCTTCCTTTGCTGCCCAGCAAGGGCTGGGGACAGAGCTCCAGTTGACTGCAGTTATGTGTACTAAACTGCTGGATCAGAAGCTTTGAGTGGCAGGTGGAGGTGGTGGGCAGCAGGAGGGAGACATTTTGTCACCAGCTTGAGTGACAAGTCCTGTTGTGCAGCCATCATGAATAGCTCTAGCTTTGCCCTTACTGGAGCTTTCCAGTCCTTGACCCCAAGGTGACTGCTGCTGTATATCTCCTGAGAACAGTGCCCTGCCTCATGCACTGAATGAATGCCACTGGATGGAAGCACAGACAGTACCACTGCGCTGAGCAGGGAAGGTTTCAGCAAGGCAAAGCAGATACCTCCCTCCTCAGGTATGGTGTTAATGGGTGAGGCTCTACAGGGGGCACTGGCAGGTGTTAGGGGACATTAGCTTGGCGTGCCAGTACATACAACACTCCATTCCTTGACTGTAGAAGCCTTATGTTTGACTGTCCACAATCCCAGATGGTCAATAGTACTGCCCTGCCCTGATGTGGAGCAAGTATTCAAACACAAGCACCAATTCCTGCAATAAACCTCCCCTTACAGCCAGCCTGCGACACCAGGATAGTTAGAGCTATATTCCCCTCGGGGGTGTGTGTGTGTGTGTGTGTGTGTGTGTCAAGACTCTAGATGTAGTTCTCCAAACCCTTGCTGGGAAAACAACCGGAATGTCCCCACCTGGGAGTTTCCAGGGTGTGGTATATCTCTCCTGGTATCGGAGTCCTCTTGTAGCAGGCCCCAAACTGTAGTTCTCTCTGGCTGGCCTCATCCCCCTCACAGCCAGCAAGCTTCCCAGTCTGGGGTTGAAGAGAGTCCCTCTTTCACTGCTCACTCTCCTATCTGCCCCTGTTAAGTGAGCCTTCAGCCATTAAGTATCCCAGAAACCCTGGATTTCCTGTTCCCAATTGGTCAGCTTCATCCAGTTACACCTGTGGTCAGTGCCACCAGTACAGTCCTCCAGCTGGTCGGAGCACCTGCTCCTTTTGTGTTGGTGCACTCTTAAAGGGCTATGCCTTTATTCCCTGTTACAATGAGGCTACAAAGGTGCTCCCATGTCACTCAGAGAAGCCAAGGTGAAGCCAGATACATTCAAGAGATAAAATGCAGTAATGGATCACTTTGGAATGGATGGAATCAGCCATCAGCCAGGCTGAGTTGAAGGAAAGGGAGATGATGGAAAGAAATGCTTTCAAGAGGGGTTTGTGTGGGGACAGGAACCCAGAGAGGCAGTAGCTGCAGAGGAATAGGACCGGTGTTTAAAATGGGAAATGAGAGGGGCAGCGGTGAGGTGGATCCCTGGCCCACCCCAGAGCAAACCATGGCAGCCACCACGCCTCAGGCTGGCAGAGAGGACTTTTCACACGTGCAGCTCTCCCCCTGTAACCTGGGCATAGGGGTTGACATCATAGGTCCTTCCATGCCCTTGGTCAGCCTGAGGAGCCATCCACACGGGACATAACTTCCAGGCCAATGCTGCTCAGCAGGATTGAGCCCCAGGAAGAGCTGCCACCAAACAGCTAATGGGGGGGAGGGCAGCACTCCCCCGATCAGCTGTTTGGTGTGTGCACCCAGCCTGCCAAACAGCAGATCGGTGGTGCTGTTGCTGTTCGGCAGGGCAGGTGAGTGTGAGGGTCTGATCCACTGACCTTAGAGCAGGGATCAGGCATAAAACAGGCGTGTGGGGCCCCATGAGCCCAGCTTGGCCCAGGTGGGCAGGTGTTGGACCGGAATGCATCTCTCAGCTTCTCTGGAGGACGCATCCCATAGCAGCCACCCACCCACCCTAGGGCGTATGCAGACCAATATCTGGCAGTGACAGAATAAACAGGCAGGTGACTCCTGGGCCAATGTGGGTTACGGTCATGTCTGTTTTCACCCAAACCAATATAAAAATGTCTTATATGAAAGAACAAAATTTATTGAAATAATGAAAATATTAATAATGAATAAAGTTAAAAAACAAACATGTATACATCATATATTTCCATAGATAAAATACACAGGATTCAATAGGGATACTCCAGAGTAAGTGGTTTGCGGATCATAGCCAAAGAGTATTTTAAATATCAGTCAGGATTCCAACTTCCCCCAATCCACCCTGTCCTCCCCACTCTACTTAGGATCCTAACCCACAGTATGGGAATCTCTCTTAGAAAGGAGGTGGACCACAGGAACTTTCCCACCCTCTTTCTGACATGGACCCATCTCTGTGGAGCAACATGACTTCACAACTCTCTGCAAGGACAGGGTTCCATCAGAAAGGGGACATGACAGCCTCTTTCCCCCACCTCCTTTCTGTCATGGCTCCACCCCCTGCTGAGTATTGTAACATCATGAAGAGGCATACGGGTCAGAGGTATGTCAGAACAGGGCATGAAAGCCTCTTTACTCCTCCCCCTTTCTATCACAGTCCCACCTCCAAAAGGGATGAGATGACATCAGTCAGGAGCATGACAGGTCCTTACCCTCTCTGCCCCCTGCTCTGATGTGGTCCCTTCCCCTCCCTCCCTCCCCCCCGCCCCCCCGGGGGTTTCTTCCTGGAGGAAGGTAACAATCCTAATCCAAACTCTGCCACAGACAGACATTCACACCAGCTCTAATACAGATTGTCTCTATATACATCACCAGGGCCTCTGCTGGTGTAAAGCTCGCTCTATTGACTTCATTTCCCAAGAGCTGAGGCTCTGGAAAACTACCTTTATCTGTCTGTTTAGCAAATGCTTTCTCTGGGATGCACCAAGTGTTTTTAGTCAGGTGTGGAGGCATCTATGGGGAGTGCACCCCTACATCCGCCTGCTTTCAGCCCCACCTCAGTCCACTTTAGACGGACCCAGCAGGTTCTCCTGGCTGTGATCTGCCTGTGCAGCCCCCCCCCCCCATACACACCCCACAGAGTTGCGGGTGACCGCCCAATGATTACTGGCATCTGCAACTCTATGGTGTTGCTGGCCGGGGCAATGGCCAGCTGGGAGTGGATCCACTGAACAGTTGGACAGCAGCTGCTCCACTCCAGGCTGGTGGTGCCCCAGGCTTGGATAGCCTGCTCCTCTGGCAGAGATCTGGGATGTTCTGGAGTGCTGCCAACGGGGCTGCCCTATGCCTGCTCTACTTCAACATCTGGCGGGCTGCCTTCAGACAGGCTGGCCAACCTAGGGGTGAAGCAGGCTGACAAAGCCACCCCAGAGCTACTATCCATCCATTTATACCCATTGTTACAGAGTGCCTGCTTGAATGGGATGCTAGTGACCCAGAGGAGAAAGGTTAGCCCACAGACAAGTTGAATATGCAGCAGGAAAGCAAAGGGGGCAACTGACAGCAGCTGAAGAGCTGGAGTTCTGGGCTGCCAAGGGTCACAGACCTAGCCACAATCTACAGCTCTTAGTCTTGGGATTCTTGAATCTGAATCTGTGTTTCCCTGTTGGTGAACAGGGAGCACATCATCGGGCAACTTTCTTTTTCTCACGCGTTCTCAGACAGCATCTCTATTCCCTGATCCTTCCATTCTAGAGTCTCTTGACATTGGGACAATATGCACAGGCACCCTAGGCACCTGAGGGAATCAGGAACCCTTCCTGAGTCTCTCTCAGTACTTCCCAGACATTATGACCACAGAGCATCCCCTACCCTTGGCACAAACTCAGAGTAGCCCCTAGGGCATTTGCTCTTGGCACCTGGCTTCCTTGTTTGCCTGCCTGACACCATGCCCGTTACCTCTCTGCCCGTTTCCCTATCTGTGCCCTTCCCCATCGCATCAGGATGCCAAGGACATGCAGCACAGTGACACAGCAGCCTCTCTCTCTCTGACTGGCGCCAAACCCCCAGGGAAGGAGAAGGGAGATGAAGGAAGAGGGAGACACATGAAGGAGAAAGAAAGAACTTTTAAAAGTTCTTCAACAGCCAGCAAGAGCACGGGGGGAGGAGGGGAGAAGAAAGTGAGAAAAGAGGACACATTCAAGGGCAAACATGCACCGACAGCTGGAGCAGGCACCCTCAGAAACACAAACGGAGCAATAGTAAATAAAAAGAGGTTGTGTGTGCCTGTCTCTAGTGCTGGCTTCCTCTTAAGTGGGTTGAAAGGCAAGCTTTGAAAGGGATACAGAGGGCGGGCAGGCGCTTCCAGGCAAAACAGGGAGCCCAGAGCTCTGTAATTCAGCCAAAACACAAGATGAAGGGACCTGCCTTCAGAGATGCCACCAAAGCCAGATGGCTCTGAGGCTGTCGATCCCCCACTCCACCCCTCTCTCTGGCCCTTATGGAAAAGCCCCATAGGAAACCATTGCTTTGCTGTTGCTGTTCAGAGCAGTTTCAGAAGCAATTTCCCCTCTACTACAGGATTCTCTGATGATCTCTAGAAAGGATCTCCTCCTCTATTAACATGTATACAATTTGAGGGTGAACCTATAATGAAGATTTGGGGTTAATTCCCTCTGTATAAAACCCCAACTCACCTCCAGTCTGTCAATAACTTGGCTTCCCCATTTGTGTGCCAGTCTACAAGTATAAACCCAAACCTTCAAAGTGTTTCCAGTTACATGAATATAAGTGGGTTAGGCCTGCTCCTATATCTAACTAAAGAACACCACAGACTCTAGTACCAAGTTTCATCAAATGCACACTGTGGCAGGGAGCAGCCTAAGGGGCTGCTGCCCCTTTAAGGGGGATGAGAGTGCCAACCTAAGTGCTAGGCATGGGCTTGGCAGAGCCAGCCCTGAGAGTGTGCATCAGCCAGAAGGCTGAGACAGGAAAAGAGTGTGAGAAGTCCAGAGTGAGTGCTACTGGTCATTTAAGAGATGAGAGACACCCACTTCACTGAATATAAGAAGAGCCAGAGACTGAGAGGAGTCAGTCTGGGTCTGGCAGCAGACCAAGCAGGAGCTCTGTAGAAACACTCTCCAGGGTCCTGAAGGCACTAAGCTGGTGAGCTGCTACAGGATAACCAAGAATGGCTGGGAATGCTGGGCTTCCTGAAGAGGCCCAGGGACTGGTGCTGTGTTGAGTCCTGGTTGCAGGGTACCAGAAACTGTGAGTAGCCTGCCAAGAGGCAGTGGCCTGGCGGAACTGGCGCTAGACAGGGTGGGGGGTTGCCGGAGGGCTGTTTCCTGGCATTAGAGAGACTATTTGAGATATGCTAGTATGGATTATGGATATATGGTGGCGAACTGTGTGTATAACTGAATAAGGAACTGTGTGGAGAATAAAGGACTGTGGCTACATTCCCAACTGAAAGTGACTATCTGCTAATTCCCTAAGGACAGTACCCGGGTCTGATCCTGCAGGGACTTACTCTGGTGTGACCACATCCTGCTACACACACCCAATAATATTATGTTGATGAACGCTTTATGGAAAGGTAATTACATTCAAACTGAAGTAAATTCAAAAGATGCACAGAGAAAATTAAAAAAACAAAGTAAATGCAAAACTTAATACAAATGCTAACCTGACTAAATATAAGTCTCCTAGCTAAACATTTGCACTCGTCTAATCCAAAGTCTTTTCGCAACTCTTGCAGCGATGGGCTCACCACCAACTTAGATGTCAGAGGACAAACAATCACTCATCTCCATCTCTCCTCTTCTAGCCAGACACTCCTTTCATCTCTATTACCATTAGAAATCATTTCTCACCTCCACATTCAGACTCCATTTCCCAGGCTAATAAGGAAGGGCAATTAGAAATCAAAATAAATAAAAGTATAGTCTCCTCCCCACACTCTCCCAAAGAAGTGGGTGTGTTACAGTTGGCAGATGAGCTGTCCCTGCCTCAGCAGTTACCATGATGTCACAACCGTCTTGCTAGTCCTCTTGGCAGGCAGGGGCTCACAGCAGTTTCAAAGAAAAAGTAAATAGGGAACTGTTGTTTGCCTTTTCCTACAATAAGAGAACAAGGAGACACTCTCTGAAGTTAAATGGCAGCAGATTTAAAACAAACAAAAGGAAGTACTTTTCACGCAGCAGACAATACAGTTGTGGAACTCATTGCCAGAGGAGACAGTGAAAGCCAGCAGCATAACTAGCTTCAAATGGAAACTAGACAAATTATTAGAGGTTAGAGCCATAAACAGTAGTTGGCATTTAAACCCCTGGCTACCGATAGTTGGGAGTGGTTAAGTAGATGGATCACACCTCCATGACCAGTACTTGTACGTCTCTCGAGCTACTGTAGCTGGCCACTGTCGGAGACAGGATGCTGGGCTCGATGAACCATGGGTCTGACCCAGTATGGCACTTCTTACGTTCTTAAAGTCTAGTTGGCTATCCATCTTCAACTGTATGGTTCCTCATTGATCCAAAGTTTATGGATCCATTGTAATTATTCTGTCTGGTTTTCTGAGCTGATTTTGCAACTCATACATTTTCATTTTATAGCTCTTACATCATATTATTTCTTATAGCTTCATATTTACTTTTTTGTCCAGCTATAATGTATTTTGATCTTACAGAGATACCTTTGTTTACATTGGGGTGGAGAATTTTCCCCTGCTGGGGGCTAGATCCATGTCACTACAAGGCTCTGCACACCCCCTTCCCCTCACAAGAGGGGGATGTGACCCATCTATGTAGGGAGTGTGGTCAGCAGCACAGACATGCTCTGTGGCCATCCGGTGGCCAGCTGGCTGGCTTCTGGTGGCCCCCAGAGCACAGTCTGAGGGCCACAGTGAACAGGGAAGGGGGAATCCTCCAGGGGCCACTGGGTGGGCACCCATGGGACAGAAGTTCATAATGCTGTTTGTCATAAGCGTGTCATAATTGCAACCCATAAGCAACCCCCTTGCTTCCTTCCCATTCCATGTTCCAGGACTTTCTCACGTTAGTCTCATGTGCTTTCTTTCTATTGCAGAGGTGACACCAGAAAGAGTCAGCTATTTCTAAGGTCAGAATAATAGCACTATCCATCCATTCCAAAGCTCTTCACAAAGGAGATTAGCATTATCTTCCTTTTACAGGTGGAGAAACAGAATGACTTCCTGAAGACCACATGGCAGGTCAGTAGAAAAGCTAGGCCTCCCAAGCTCTAGCACCATGGTGCATTTTAGCAAAGCCACTGTGGTCATCTAGTCCAATGGTTCCCAAGCTGTGGCCCACAAGACCAAGGCAAGTGGCCTATATCTAATTCACAGAACTGGCCATTTCTCCCTACCAACATGTGATCATACCACATCCCTCTCCTTCCCCCTGGACATGCCCACAGCACTTACAGGGACCAAAGCCACCCGTAGGTCCCTTCCAACCCTAAGATTCTATAACCTTTTACTGCTGGTCCATGGCAAACTGTAAGGGACAAACGGCTCTGGAATGGGGGAGGAAGGACCTGCAGTAGCCAGTGTTTGTGTCGTCATACAGAAGAGGAGGAGGAGGAAGGCACAAGGCTTTTGGTCAGAAGGCACATGCGAAGCAATGGCCCCTTAGTACCCCAGCTCATGCAGTGGTGACAGCTAAGCCACGGCTTTCCAAGGAGAGCAGAGACAGACCCACAAGAATGCACCCAGCACTCCAGCGTAACATTCGGGTCCAGCCTGCTGCTAGAGATGAGCATCTTTCAGAAGAGACAGAAAGCAAACTATTCATTAAAGAGCCAGTGGCATGTTTTGCCGGAGTCAAGTCATTAACCCTTGTGTCCTGTCCAATTGCCAACAGGAGTAATTACAACTTGCCTTACCAAAATATCACGGGACAGAGCAGGGGGAAGAACACTGTTCTGAGTTCTGTGTGGCACAGGTCCCTGCCAACAAAGAAGTGCTGCATCCTATAACAGAGGGGGCTTCCCTGGGTGCACATTTGTAGGGACCTGGGGCACCTGCACACTTCTGCAGAATGCTTCCGGACTCTGTGGGATGCCATGGGGCTCCCAAGCAGTCACGTTTGGCTCCTAATAGAAACTGAGGAGGGTGGGAGGTGATGCTTGGTACCTCACAGGAGCTGCTGGGTGTCTTGCAACTTCATCACCAAGAGCAGATCCTGTGCAATGGAGTAAGAGTAATTCAAAGAGAGGGGGATAGTTCCTCCCTTTGACCCCAAAGCCCTACCTCCTGATCACCCCAAATGGCAGCCACTCTATCTGCTCATCAAGTTGTGAAGTCCATCTCCTCTTCAATTTAAGCCCCCTTCCTCACCATGACAGTAGTCATACAGCCACAGGGGTTGTGAGGGGGCAAACTGCCATGCTCCATACTTAGGGCAACATGTCCCTTCCACCTCCACCTTCTTAATTTCATAAGAATTCCCATGTGTAGTTTGGGCCTCCCCTCCCCTGCTGTCTCCTGTTGGCTCTGTCTGTGGTGCTGAATGACAAATTCCCCACAGGCATTTCACTAGCACCCCCATATAGCTAGATAAGGCAAGAGTTTGTGCGTGTGTGTGCATGCATGCATGCACACACACATATATATCTTGAATCAGGATATTGAGAAGAGTCGCTTGCGAGCCCTGTGCTGTTGAAATCCAGCCAAGGATCAAACAGGGAGTAAGGTCCACAAGGGAAGCACCTGCCCTGGGAACCACAAGAGCCGCAGTGGAGTTCTGCCACTGCTCCTGAGGCTCCCAGGAAGGTACTTCCTTCAAGGACATCCTGCCACCAGCCGTGCAGTGGAGAGAGCCATTCAGATGCACCTGTCCCAGGGGTTAAGAGCCACCTGCAGGAGCAAGAATGGAAGAGTCCTGCCACCATCTCTGAGACTCCTGCTAGGGCCCTGCCACCACCACTCAGGAAGCTCCTCGGACCAGCAATAGGGGTGGAGTTTTGGCAGGAGCCCTAGGAGTGGAGCGGGGGGCACTGTTGGGAATGCCACTTCCACCCCTGTTCCTGAGGGCAGCTCTCAGCTCCAGGGTGCTTCTGAAGGACCCGCCGCCGCCACGCCTTCCCACTCTCTGTGTTGCAGGGAGCAGGCTATTTAGGCTACTGGCCCTTTAAGGAAAGTAACACCAGTGAGGGAGCTGCTGGTGCTGTACAATGCTCAGGCACTGGATTAAATAAAGGATAGAACCTGGATGCTTCACACCTGGGTTTGGGTGTAGTTAGTCAAACCCCAAAGTCTAAGGAGGCTGAGCAAAGCCATTACACACCTGGGTACCTCTCAACTCTGCTACATTTGGTGGAGAATGCAGGCATCCCCTGCTGGAGTCAGAAGAAAAACAAGGCAGATCCAGGGGGTGATCCTACACAGGGAGGAAAGTACACCTGGGAGTAGAGCAGAGGATTGCACCTGGAAGCTCCCTAAGCAGGTTGAGCTATGGGAAGAGCACACCCTGGCAGCTACCTACAAGAAGGTTGAGCTAAGGGTTAAGGAAGGAAGGCACCCAACTGGATGAAGTGCATGGCATGTGGGGATTAGAGGACCAAGCAATTACGAGAAACACTTGAGATTAAATTTGAGTCTGTTACAGTGCTGGATGGGGCCAAAATGGATAAGGATTTTGGACTCAATGCTTCCAACAGCAGTTGTGAAGCTTCATGGAGCAAGAGATCCTGGACTTCAGAGAGCAGCTGTGGGATGCAGTGTGGGAGCAGCTGGCCAGGTTGGAGCAAGGTACTCCTAGGAGGCACACTCATGATACCATGGTGGTGTCTGACCCCACAGGGCAACCAGGGACCTGAAGGGGTAACACACACACACAGATTCAGACGCTGGTGCACTATTGTCCCTCAGGGTCTTATAGTGGCATACAAGGGCAATTAGCCAAGCTGAAGATCATCATAGGGAGGTGGTGATAGTGCACACCCTGTATTCACACCCCGAGACCCACACACCTTCACTCTTACAAGCCCACGGGGAAGGGAAGTGGGGAATAAAAGGCAGGGGAGAACCCAGGGAAGTGGAGAGGGTGGAGACACACACGAACACACACACACAGAAAGACACGCAGCGTAGGGACCCAGGCAGGAGGGGGAAAGGGAATGCAGCACCCAGACCACCAAGCAACCTCACTCGTCCCTCCCGCACACACCACCCACACTCCCAGCACCCACTCTCTCAGTACTCACAATACACAGCACAGTCACACAACAGAACACTAGTAATAATCCAATGATCACTGCAACATGCACTGAGGGGCCAGTGTCACAGAAGAGGCTCTGATCACCAGCACTGCCACGGAGACTGAATAACTCTTAAATAGGGTCAGCAAGCCTTCGCAGGCACTCTGAGCTCCAGGGTGGGGCCGGATGTGGTGTGGCGTGCTCCAGGGAGCACTGGGGCAAGCGCTCTGAGCATTGGGGAGGGGCGTGTCATGCTGCATCGGCGTGCTCACGCTCCACCACTGCACTTCCAGTCCTGGACTGGTCCTCCACCCCATCTGTGCTTGCCAGTGAGGTTTCCCCTGTGCCGGAAGGCGCACGCCACCCAGGGTCCTTCCGGGCCCCCAGGGAACACACACACCCACGTGCCTCTTGAGCCAGAGGCACCTGACAGGTGGAGCATGGATGGTGTGTGTCCAGAAGGCAGTCTTCAGCAAGCTTGAGATCTTTGGGAACTCCAACACCAACTCAGGAGCAATGATACAGATGGGTTCAGGGATATGGAGGTATCAGGGAGGGTTACCCTGATAGACATAATTGTGGAGAGTGGGGTCATGTTTGGAGGCTTTGCTCCTTCCAGAGTTATAGGACTCTAAAGACTCTGGGATGCCAGAATGGGGAAGCTGATGCATATACTAATAATACTTGGGGATTTATTAGAAATGTTGGTGGTGTCCGGAACTGGGACCTGTGAGAGAGGCTTATCCTAAAAGAAGAAAGGACAGTGCGAACATATGTGAGATGGGAGAACTGAATTTAGGAATCCCAAATGGGTGTGGGACCATAGATTTAGTCACCTGTAACACCCGGGACTTCGAGAAGGGCTGGGGAGAGAATGGAGGGAAAAGAAAAATGTGTACAGGGTCAGGACCCTTGGAGAAGGTGTTGGGTTTTTCAAAATCCTGGGCACCTTAAACGGGTTTGCCCTAACAGAGAGTTCCAGAGGGAAGATCGGAAGTCTACCTTGTAGTCCCCTAGGAGAATTGAAAGAGAGGATCAAGCTCCAGATAAACCCAGATTAAGGGAGCAAGTGGGTGGAGCAAGGGCCCCAGACTGCCATCATGAATAATATGCTGGCAGTCTGGGGCAGGTTTTTGAAAAGAATGCAGAGGCGATAAAAGAAAATGAGGGCCTCCAGAAGGAAGCAGAGAAATATAAGACCTCCAAAAGGCTCTTATGCACCCAGAATACCACCATGAAGTGGGAGGTGATAAAGTTAAGCACAGCCCTAGCTGAGCCTGAGGAATCTGGGGAGTAGAAGAGAGAACAAAGCCTGGACACAGACACAGAAAACAGAGAAGTAGTACGCCTAGAAGAGGGGAGAGAGTGACCAAAATAGTAGAAAAGAGGAGGCTTTGGGGGGAACAGGAGTCCCAATGATGCCCAAGGGACACTCACATGGGGAAGAGCTGGCTACCCTGGTATAGAGACAAGTCGAACTAATGGAGCATGAACAGGGGAAGCAAGAAGGTCTAAACTAGTGTGTACAGGTGATCACCCAGCGAGGGATGAGGGATGCTGGGGCTGATTGATGAAGGAATGGTCATAACCTGTGGGGTTAAAGTCCTAACAGAAGGATATAACTAACAAGAGTAGGGGGATAACAGCTTTGTGGGTTAGAGTTACACACACAGGGTCCCAGGACTGGGAGTTAGGAAAGGCTGGGAGGGCCTGGCTCCCACCTTTTTAGAGGGAAAGAGGTCTCATAGGGATGAAAGCAAAGGGATTGAAGTTCCCCACTAAGAGGTTAAAGACCCCGCCAGGGTTTAAAGTCCCCATGGAGGGCACGAACTAAAGGAGAGCTAAGTGGCTACTTCTGGGCCCAAATCATAGACTGAGAGGTTGAAGTCCCCTACGATGGGGTTGAAGTCCCCTACAGAAGATACTATTGAGGCTTGGGATGGCTATATGGGGATGGAGGAGGCAAGAGTGAGGGGTTAGAGTCCCCTTGATGAGGTCTGAGTCTCCTAAATTGGAGAAAACACGTGGATTGGGATAGCTGTGTGCCAATGGTGGAGGCCAGGATACCAGCACACTAAGTGCCAGTGGCTTATGCAGGGCTACATAGTGAAGCAATAGAGCCAGTAGCCTAATTGAGCATCAGAGTGCTGGGGGTTAGAGTCGCCTAAATTGGAAAGAAAACCAGGCATTGCATCTAGGGTCATGGTGTAAGGAGAGCTGGGGGAGGCTTCTCCAGGGACCCAACCATCAGATGATTGGTTGCTGTTTTGTGGCTATGATTTACGGTATCCTTGCTTTACCCTGCTAGAAGTTTACAGGTAGAAGCCAGGCCTACTTTGAGTAACCCTGTCTTCTTGGGGGGGAGGGGTGTAGCACCGAGCAGGCTATTTGGGCTACTGGCCCTTTAAGGGAGGTAGCACAAGCAAGGGAGCTGCAGGTGCTATCTAAGGCTCAGGTGCGGGAGTGAATAAAGGATAGCATCTGAATGCCTCACAGCTGGGCTTGGGCATGGTTAACCAAACCCAAAGTCTAAGGAGGCTGAGCAAAGCTCAGTCAGGAAAGAGACAAAGAGGCAAGAGCTAGGGGAAGCTTTGTCTGAGGGAACCTGACAAGGCAAGCGGCAGAAGAGGGTAAAAGTCTGCCTACCAGGGGCTGAGCTAGCCTGTAGCCAGGAGACTACCCCAGGTGTAAGTGGCACCTGAGCCAGAGGAACTGTGCCTGGCAAAAGGCCTATAGAAGGAAGAAATGAGCTAATGGAGTGCAGCTGCTAGGAGGGCTATTTACTGGACTGGCCCTGGGTCAGAGGGTTGGTTCCTGACCAGGGGTCCCAAGAGATTGTGAGTATTGTATATAGCTCGAGAAAAAGTAGTTTGAATGATATCTCTTATTGGACCTACTTTTGTTGGTGGAAATGCGCAAGCTTTCAGACCTCACAGTGTCCTTCCTCAGGCAAGCAGGAGTCAGAACTGAGGAAGGACCCTGTGAGGGCCGAAAGCTTGCACATTTCCACCAACAATAGTTGGTCCAACAAAAAGATATCATTCGAACTACTTTGTCTCCACCTCTGTCACTTGGGACCAACATGGCAACCACGCTCTCACTGTATATAACTGAGAGAGTAGATATTATACAGTAATAAAGACACTGGGGAAAGAAGAGATCTGGTCTGGCATTTCCCAAGCCTTTTCTCCCTCACCCCCCAGTTCACTCTGCTGAGTTCTGTGCTGGCCACACCACCCCCAGCTCAGCTGGCCCTACTTGGGCTCCCTCTTTGCCCTGAGA
Source organism: Sphenodon punctatus (assembly GCA_003113815.1). Taxonomy (NCBI): domain Eukaryota; kingdom Metazoa; phylum Chordata; class Lepidosauria; order Sphenodontia; family Sphenodontidae; genus Sphenodon; species Sphenodon punctatus. The sequence continues at coordinate 1,233,497 of QEPC01003915.1, read as the reverse complement.
TGTACCTTGTCAAAGGGCCAGAGGCATGACAGGCACTCTGTTCTGCTACACTCCGACCAGTGAGAGGAAGGGTGCTCCATATAGGAGTAGGTGGGTGTGAGGAGGCCAAGTCAAGGCTTCAAACATGGCCAGGCAGCAGGGAAGGGTTGCAGAATGTGGGGAAGGGGAAGCCCTCACTCTGTCTCTCATGATTAGCGGGTACTAAATCCAAGCAAGGGGAATGGCTGGCGTTGGTGATAGGTTTATGCAAGATGAGTTATATAAGCTGCATGGAACCGGAGTCAGCAGTAATGAGACGCTTGTGAAATCTTGCACCGATCTGTGTCGGTGCCCTAATCTCAGGCGACAGCGGGCTCTGTGGCTGGTTGGAGATGATAATATTAATGTCAGGAAGCATCAAGCAAGGGATGCGCCTTTCAAAGGGGGGATTACACACCATGTGGAGGGAAAGGAAACAGCCCTTGTTTCTGCTTGGTGTTTTGGGTGGGGAATGGGGTGACAGCCACGTAGAGGGCCTGCAGAAGAGGCTATGGCTAGCCTGGCACGGTGCAGCTGTGGCCAGAAAATTCTCTCTCTCTCGCTCTCTCACTCTCACTCTCACTCTCACTCTCACTCTCACTCTCACACACACACACACACACATCCCTGTTTGTGAGCAGGAACACATCAGTATCCACACATGTACACACACACACACACACACATACCTGTACACCTTCACTTGCATGCATGGGGGCATCCACATACACACACAGCTTATCCACCCATGCACAAACATCTATACACACAACCTAGACACATGCACATGGACAAACCAACATGTATATACACATACTCCTGAACATATGTAGGTATATACACACATGCACAAACTCACATGCATATGAACAAATCCCCATCAATACTCCTCCATGCTCCTACGCTGGGACGTGCCCCCAGCTGCTCATACACACTGATGAACACATTAAGCATATTCAATCATACCTGTACACATACATGCAGCTGTGTCCATGGAGGCCCTGACCATGCTTTATATTCACCAGTGTATCCTAGTGGATACGGTGCTGGAGTTGGACCTGGGAAGCTGGGGTTCACATCCTGGCTTAGTCATGAACTCGCTGGGTGGCCTTAGGCAAGTCAGTCTCTCAACCTCAGCTCCTCATCAGCAAAATGAGGCTGTATATACATACATTCTGTCTCTCTTCTTTTCCAGGCTGCATAGTAAATAGGCAGGGGCCTGCCTCCATTTATAACTGTTTGGCACCAGGCACATTGTTGCTGCTGTACAGGTAATTTATTATAATAATAAATACATCTATACAAACACCTGTGCACTGGATATCACTTGGGTGGAGGATGACAAAGATTTGCACAGCTGTATACACAAGCTCCTCTATGCACACAGAGCCCTGTGCACTCCCCTGCTGCTTGTGCTCTGTCTCCCCTCTGTACACATATTGGTTCTCATCCCACTTCATTCACAGTCTGCTCTGAATTCCAGGCCAGTGCCTGCTGGGAAGGAATCTGTCCTTGGAATAATTAAAGCAAACAGCTGACTTTGAAGGTGCCATTGCCTGCTGGCCTTTTATCCCAGTCTGGGGAGCCTGATGCTTTGCCTCTCCTCACCCCCACTCCACACCCTTTTCTCTTGCAGCTTCCAGGGAGCGTGCAGTCCTTGGCTGGCTGGCCTCAGAACACAGTGATGCAAAGCAAGCTCCCTTCAGGGGTCAGACAGGAAAGGCCTAGTGTTTGGGTAGAGAAAAAAGACTATGCATGCAATCACAGCTCCCTTTTATAATTCAGGCTGCTTCCCCTTTTCCTGGGAGCAGCTGCCACTCCAGCATTTATTAGTGTGCAATCTGTTCTCATCTGGGACACTTGGGGGGGGGGGGGGGAGGGAGGACTGGCTAAGAGAGACAAACAACAACAAAAGCTGGAGCGGACACTGGGATCTTGCAAACCCCAAATCATGATGGATTCTAGATGTGTGCATGCCAGGGTGGGGGAGAGTGGAGAACGGGCTGAGAGAGAAAAGAATATTCCAATCAGCTGATAAGAGAGAAACACAGCCCTTTAAAGGTCACATTTTTCTTTGGCATCCTTTAAAGCATAATCTTCACCGTATGGTTTCCTCCAGTCTGCGTTTAATCCCTGGCACTGTGTTTTTGGGGCCAGGAGAATATCACAGGGAACAGCATGCCCATCTCAGTAACAGCTCTGCCTCCCCGATCCACTCCAAAAGAGGAAGAAGCACAACAAGGGGGAAGCCAGAGATCGCTACTAAGGCACATATCCTTGGAGCCTGATAGTTACGGGTATTTCACACCCCATTGTGCAAGGACACATGGGGAGAGGACAGCCCCTGCCCCCAAAGGCATTACAAACCATGTCACTTCATTCCAGTTCTATGCTGCTGCTAAGTTAACTGAGGAGCTTCTTTCCTGCACAGTGTTATTATTTTATTTACACCTGTGCAGAGGGACCTGCTGGGGATTCGAGGCTTATGCCAAGAGCTGAAATAGGCAGCAGTTTATTCTTCACAATTCTGAGTAGCCCTTCAGGGACTGAACAATATCCACAACCAAAACTAGGTACTTGCATAACTGATTTTTCAGGCATTTTGTTTCGGTTTCCATGTTGGCTATTTCAGTATTTTGATCATTTGGGCATTTCATTTGTATCATTTTCAGCAATTGCACATGCACAATAGTGAAATAGGCCCTTTTCACAAAAGCCATTTTTACATGGGTGGGGAGTGTGTGTGCTTGCACAGTGGGTGGAGGTGTGTGTGTGCATGTCCTTTTACATGGACACACAACCGCCTCCACCCATGGGGCCTCCTACGGTTTTCCAGATGGCGCCATGGGTGGAGACAGGTGGGTGATGGGTGTAGATGGGGGTGTGCCAGGAGCACGCACACACAAACACACACCACCCATGGTGCTTACACAGGCACACACCCATCCACCCACTGCCGGCCCATTGCACGGACACACACACCCCATCGCCAAAACACCCAGCAGTGGGTGGGGCCATCCATGTAAAAACGGCCACAGACACTAACACTGATAAAATGGGTGTTACATTTTATTATACATGTTGCAGGTGTGCTCTATGGGTGCCCTGCAACATGTATAATAAAATGTTACGCCCATTTTATCAGTGTTAGAGTGTCTGCCAACATTTGTGACCGGGGGGGGCGGAATTAAAACTCCTGTTACTGATGGGGTCCAGTCCCCTTTGGGGGCAACCTCGAAGTATTGTGATACCGGTGTAACTTCTATACCGCCACAGCATTGGGTGGAGCACTACAAGGTAGCGCAGGAGGTAATTAATGCCGCGACTAACAACTCGTTGGAGGTGGTGTGGGGTGATTTACACCCCTGGCCTCCAGTTATGGCTGAGGAGGTAGAGCAGCTAGTGTCCACCTTTAGGAATAATAGGGCCCCCAGCCCAGATGGGATTCGGATAGAACTTATCAAGGAGTTCCCGGACTGGTGGTTCCCCCTGCTGGCCGCGTTATTCACAATGATCAACAAAAGAGGTAGAATACCAGAATTATGGACAAGGACAGTGGTTGTCCCCATTTTTAAAAAAGGTAAGAGATCAAATCCTGCTAACTATAGGCCCATCAACTTATTATCTGTTGTTGGTAAAATCTACGCCAAATTTTTATTGGGTAAACTGCTGGATTGGGTACAACAAGAAAAAATCCTAGCAGAGGAACAAGCGGGATTTCAGAGGGGCCGCTCCACGATAGAGCAATGTTATATTCTAAACCATCTAGCTCATAAGTACCGCTCTCATACGGGCTCACTCTTTGCTGCCTTTCTAGATCTAAGATCTGCTTTCGACTCTCTGGATAGGCCCATTTTATGGCAGAAGCTCCAAAATACAACTATAGACTGTAGATTACTTAATTTAATCAAAGCCCTGTACGCAAAATCATCTGTAGTGGTCAAAATAGATGCTAAAGGCCACACCACCGAGCCAATAAGTACCTATACAGGTGTTAGACAGGGATGTGTATTGGCCCCAGTCCTCTTTAACCTTTATGTAAATGAGGTAATACCAAGTATGTCAAATATGGCCTTTTTCCCACCTAAATTAGGCAATAGAGCACTGGGAGCGTTGGCCTATGCGGATGATATTGCTCTTCTATCCCAGACTCGGATTGGTCTGATGAGACAACTCGGGGCCTTCGCAACTTTTTGCGAGGACCATAAACTGAGTATAAATTTTGAGAAAACCAAAGTATTGGTCTTTTCAAAAAAGAGGAAACAGCAGACTTGGTATATTCAAGGGCATTCTATCCAGCAGGTCAATTCCTTTCGATATTTGGGCCTTGTGTTCCATCAATCGGGTTTGTGGAATGAGCATATCACCAGAGCCATCCCAGTTGCAAAAAATACAGCTCGTTCTATCTATGGCCTTTTTAAGAGACAGGGTCAGACTGCAACAACCTCGGCCCTAAAAGTCTTCAACAGCAAGGTGGGTGGCCAGCTAACATACGGAGCAGAGATTTGGGCTCCTTTCCAAGCGCATAGATTAAATACCGTCCAGTCTAGATTCTTGGCTGAACTGGTCGGGAGACCCATTGGCACCTCAAATGCAGTTCTCAGGCTGGAAACGGGAAGTGTTAGTCTCCAGGCCCGAGCCATGGTGCAAGCACTGAGCTTTTGGGCCAAGTTACTTACTCAGCAGTGCTCGTCACTGCTGAGGGAAGCTATCAAGGACCCTTTTTCCTCTCCCTGGTTGCAGCAAATGGAACTGAAGGTTAAACAGCTGGGATTATCCCGAGAGTACCTAGTGCACAAATCAAAAAATGCCGTGTGCAGGGAACTTCTTTCCAGGGCTGTAGATATTGGATGGCAAGAAGATGTGGGTAGGGTCAGAGATTCGCAACATCTTCGTACTTACATGGATTGGATCCCTTCTCAGGGAGTAATTGCTAAGTATTTAGAAATCTCCATTTCAGGAAGGGCCAAGGCACTGTTCCTTTCTGCCCGGGTCAATGCCATGCACTCGCGAGTCACTGAGGGCAGGGTCCAGGGAACTCCCTATACGGAACGTCTATGTCCGTATGATATGGAAACAGCGGAGACGGTTTCTCATATCTTTTTACATTGTCATCTATATGATGTGATCAGGGAGAAGTTTTTGGCACCAATCCTCCTGAAAGTAAGGGGAAGAGCCGATGAAAGTATATTGACCCATTTGCTGAATAGCACAGACCTCTCAGTTATAAAGCAGGTAGCTGCCTTTCTTGTCCAGGCCCACTATTGTAGAGATAATTTTCTAAATTTTAGACCGGTCATAGGAGCTGAATCCCCTTAAGCTCTGGATTGTTGTTCGCATTTATATTTATAACATTCTATTTATGATATAACTGACCAATTACTTTGTAATAGGACTGATGTTTTATTATTTTTGTTTGTTGGTGTGCAATGGCCTAGAACCACGCAAATAAAAACTTCATTCAGTCCCCTTTGGTCACCCAGGTTTGCAGCGTTGGGGTGCTTCTGCCTGGATTGTCAGGTTGAGGTTGTGGTGAGGAGTGTTTTTCACCAACTTTATCTGGTAAGCAGACTGCGGCTTTTTCTCTCTGACTTAGTCTTAGCCACTGTCACCCATGTTTCATCACCTTGAGGCTAGACTACTGCAATGCGTTCTAAGTGGGGCTGCCTTTGATAACTGTTCGGAAGCTGCAGCTAGTGCAGAATGCGATGGCCTAACTCCTTTCAGGGATGGGTCACCGGGAGCACATTACACCGGTGCTCTAGAGTCCGCACAGGCTACCCATAGCTTTCTGGGCACAATTTGAGATGCTGGTTTTGACTTTTAAAGTTTTAAACAGCCTGGGACCCATATATCTGAAAGACCGCCTTTCCTATCATGCCCCAGGGTGGCCCCTGTGGTCATCTGGGGACACCTTCCCGTGGATTCCCCATTACTCTTGTTTGAGCAGTGGGGGCGTAACTGGAGGGTGTTCTCAATTGCTCTCCCAATGTTGTGGAACTCCCTCCCTCTGGAGGTCTATTTGAATCTGGGCCTGAGCATCTTCCAGAGGTGGTGTAAAAGGTTTCTTTTTGTTAAAGCATTTGGTGAGCGAGAATAGGGAGAAGGATTAAGTGGGAGGTTGTTGGATGGTTGGAGTGGGTTGTATTTTAAGTGTTTTTAAATTGTATTTTATGTCTTTTGTAAGCCACCCTGAGACTTTGGGGAAGGGTGGGGAATAAATTACTTAATTTAATTATGTAACAAAAATGACCACACCGCAAAAACAGAAACATGAAAAAGCTGAAACAGAATAACTGAATGAGTACCTGATAGAGCACAGATATTGGGAGCTGAAATGAGCAGCTAAAGTGCTGCTCGTGAGATATTTCACCATATCAAGAACTGGGATTGATTTCCTGACTGTTGCCTGATACCGATGTGATTTCTTGATTCTCACAATACCATCCCAATTTACCAGCTTTACTGCACATCACATACCATTCATTTACTGCTTGCTTATGAAGTTGCCGAAGGTACTGTGTTACTTCCAGGTTTGTTGCTTCTACATTTCTGAGCCAATTACTGTGTGAAAAGCCCACCCCCTTAACTCCCCCTCCCCCCATGCCCCTTAATTTCCACTCCAGTGCCTCCAGTCAGGATTGTTGTTCTCTTTGCTTTGATCAATCTGCAACTGGATTGCATTTTAGTAAAGGAATCTGTGTACCAACCAATAAGTGTTGTACAAAGGAAAACAGAGTGCAAGAAATGTATCGCTGAGTTGGTATTACCTCTTGGGTTTTGAAATGGACAGCAAAATGGTAAGCAGAAAGTTGGTAAATCGAGAATCAAAATGTTGGTCAAGACGTTACAAAGTACTGAGGTTCTCAATTTGACGGAGACGGTATCAGGAACCAGGATTTCAATGAGATTTCCCATTTTGGCAAAATCTCGTTTCATCTCTAATTATCCAAACTGTTATTTTCAGTTTGGATAGTGCAGATTTGATTGGTTTACCCATTGATACCTGCTTGAGCTCTTTTGTATCTTGAGCTCTGCTTTGACCTCTGCTACAAAGACAAGAAGGCAAAGCAAGGGATTGCTAGGCCATGACTCTTTCTACTTCAGACATAAGAGTGTGTATATCATTAACTTGCTGCAAAGCAGAGGAGAGCCTATGATGACACCCGACTCCTGTCATTTCGTTCTATGCACTTGGGCAGGATCCCGTGGGGGGGTCCTGCAGCAGCTCATACTGTATGATGCTGAGTATCAGCTGCTCTTTGCTTTTCTCTGCCGTCTCCAACTTCCTGCTGCAACATTCCACCACCAGCTCCTCATTGGTCATGTTGCAGAAGCCGTTTGGCAGCACCATCTTTGCTGACTAACAGCAGTTCCTGAAATGAAACTAAAAAAACAAACGAACACTTGAAACTCCTGCAAACTCTGACCAGTTGCACACTTTCTCAACTGTGCCTTGCACCAGACTCAGGCCGCTTTTAGACGTGCAGCTGTGATCAGACGCGGGACCAGCAAAACAGGTGCGGCGCTGTTTTAGACGAACCGGAAGCGGAAGTTGTGCGCATGATCCGGGGCCGCGCATTCTTTGCCGACCGCGAGCGAACCACCCTGATCTCTCTGGGGTAACATACGCAGCCGGAAAAGAATGCACGGCACCGGATCACGCGCACAACTTCCACTTTCGGTTAGTCTAAAACAGCGCAGCGGCTGTTTCGCCGCTCCCGCGCCTGATCCAGCTGCACGTCTAAAAGCGGCCTCAGATATCAACATGCACACTTTCCTAAACATGTCTTGCATTGGATGCTGCTACCGATGTGGGGTTTACTGCCTTAGGCTCACCACTTTGACTGGGATTTGGGATTCCCCTCTCTCTGGAAGTCCCCCAAAACACCACTGAACCAGCCATGACTCAATTACCCCGCTTGCAGCAACCACTGAGCACCACTCTCCCCAGAGTGTGCCAGCCCATAAGGGGTTAATCCTCTGTTGCCTGTATCTCAGGGCTCCACAGTCATCAGAAAAGTAAAAAGGGGTTAGGCCCATCTTGGTGGCAGACCAAGATTCCAGTCAGCACAGGGCCAGTAACCACAAAGACAAACACTTTATAATGAGAACATTTTATATAAGAATTAAGACAGATAATATTGGTTCAGAGTGAATACAGAAGGTGCGTAAGAAAATGAAATCAAAACAATGCACAATGCAAGCTTAACTGATTAGGTTCCCTCTATATGTGTTGTTTATCATGTGAGCTGCCTGGAGCAGGAGGGGCGGGATAGAAAATTGTTTAAATAAATACATAGTTACCTATCCCGTTTCAGAGGGCGGAAGTCTTGTCTCTGATGTCTGCAGACAGGCACGCTGCATTTTAGTTGGGAGCTGTGATCTACACATACTGTTGGAGTCAACAGTCTCTTTCTTGTGGCTTAAGCACACTTTTTAACTCTCCAAATCACCTTGCTTTATGATTAACCCCCATTTAGCTTTAACCTAGGTTTACCCAGAGGACTCTAATACCTAAACATCTTTGACATCGTGACCTTCCCCAGTTTGGTTTTTAATCCTGAGCATGGGGGGAGGCCATCCTGTTTTATTTTTTGTGGCTTTGCCCCCCTTTTAAAGCTGATTAAAAACTGTTTGGATAAGAAATCCTGGTTTGTTTTTTAATTCCAATTGGTTTGGGGTTTTAATCGCAATTGGTTTGGGGAAGAAATTGGTTTTTAATCTCAATTTAATTGTTTGGGGAAGAAATCCTGGTTTGGTTTTTAATTTGGTTTTTAAACAACCTTGAAGTCTTGATAGGGGGGGGCAGATATGCAAATGTTAGGGGACACGAGAAATACGGGCTGTATTGGCTCCAGTGCAGCCCTGCAACCTGTATTTCTCATAAGTGTCCTCTAAAATTTGCATATCTGGCCACCCTAAGCCTTGAACTGCCATTTTGTCTATAGTACCTGATATACAGGAGCAAATACTGGTTTTCCCTTTTTATTTATTCACACAGAGCTTTGCATTTTGCTCTGCATACACCATGGGTTTTTTTCAATCATTATGGTGTTCTGTTCCATTGATTGTGTAAGCATTTTAATTTTAATGCTGGCCCCACCAACCTAAAAGCCCACCAGCCACCACTGCTCACAAGGAATATAACAATATCACGACACCCATAGGTATAATTCTTAATTGCATTGAGAAAAGACAGAAATGTTGCTTGTTGCAGAGTGCATGGGCCAATACCAGTTTTCATAATCATGTCATTTATAAATCATACGCTACCATTGCCACTCACACATGCAACAAGCTGTAGCAACTAAAATCTCAAGCCATTCCAGTGTCATATGCAATGGATGAGAGTGGTTGTCATTAGCAGGAGGCAGGGAAAGGCAATGTGGAGAATAACGCAACTCAGAGAAGAGCTGGCTAGTGTCATGTTCCAACAAACAGTTAATTCAATTTATTTAGGCCTCACTTCTTGTGAAAGCTGAAAAATCACTCCCCTTCAGTTAGTATTTTGAAGTAACTGTTCATGTGAACACTTATCAATGAGAGGGTGGCAACCCCACTTCAATGACCATTACTTCTCAGCTGGTGGAAATTAACACAGTACTACTTCCGTTTACACTGTTCATCTGAACACTACCAATGGAAAGTAGTTTGATTTAACTAAATAAAAGTAGTTACTTTGGTTTATCTCTCTTTGTCAGAATATATCCTAGAGCAGTGGTTCCCAGCGGTGGTCTGAGGCCAAGGCATCTATGGTTGATCTGTGGAACCAGTGATGGTGGCTACAAAGTGGGCTTCAGCCCCTGGTGGCATTGACACCACAGCCATCTCCAAGGAAATGGGAGGGGGGGCGGCCATTATACACATGGGATGGCTGTGGTTTTACGTACACAATATGATCATTCCCCATTCCCCTTGCCCATAAAGTTGTCCACAGCCCTGGCTGCACCTGAAGTCATTGTGATGGGATTGGGACCTCTCTGCCCCAATCTGGGCTAGCTGTGACTCGGTTTCCCCACTTACAGCTCCTACTGGATCAGCTCTCTGCAGAACTGTTCCAGCCCATAAGGGGTTACGTCTCTTAGTCACCTTTGCCTCAGAATTTCCCAAAGCACAAAATGTACTTTATCAGGTTCATCTGAGTATGTTGACTCAGAATCACCCCAAACTGTATCACCCCTAAGTTAGGAATTCACTTAAGCACACAAGCTTAGTTAAAAGAAGTTTATTATAAGAAATAAGATTAATATGCAATGCAAGATTGTGCTCAGAGTGCAGTACATCAAATAAAAACAATAGATAATGTGAATCTATCTTACTTGTGAGTTCTAGGCTAAAATCCTATTTATGCATCAGTCCGTTCTGTTTCAAAGTTCCTTTTCTCTCAGCTCTGATGTTGCTGGAGCTAGGCATTAAATTCTCCTTGGTTGCAGTTTCAAAGTTTCAAAGTTTCTTCACAAGATCTCTTCACATGCTGTTTGTAAATGTTGAATGGCTTTGTTTCTCTGGAGTTAAGTACTTTTTGGATGTCTCTCCTCACCCCCCCTGCTGGATGTGGTCCTTTCAAGGTACTTCTATGTTAATTGCTTTGATGAAGTCTCCGACTTCCTTTAGCAAACAGATCACACAATAGAAGCCCTCTGGCTTATCAGTAAACATAAGCAAGAGTTCAAAAAGGGTTTCCTGTCCCATTCCTTAGCTGTCACAGTAAGTTTCATTTTGGCTTGTACAATTGATACTTCATGTCATCAAGTCATTATCATGTAGTTCTATACATTACAGTGATCAGTTAGAGACCAAACATGGATACAAAATATTAACATGCTTTGCACACTTCATATACATGTATGTTTCATGTGTATTATGTATGTTGGTGTCATGATCTTCACCACAATCATCTGTCCTGTGCAGCCACAGTCAGCCCACAATAAGCAATTTGGCCAGTCAGCTCTGATGGATGCATGGTCATCAATGAAAAATTTGGCTGCAGTCCCTTGGTCCAAGACTGTGGAGACTATTGATCTTGAGAGGTGAGGCAGCCTCAGGCAGGGAGTTCTGTGGTGCAGAGAGAGCACAGCAGACAGAAGAGGTTAAGAGGCAGAGGAAAACACCCTCCCTTGGTTTGGGCAGGGGGCAGGTGATATCGATAGCCCAGTGGGCAGAAAGTGCAGTGACTGTGAAATTTGTTGATGATGATGAGCTGGGGGAAGTGTTAGGGGAATGACTGGCACAAAGCAGCAGGGGCTATAAAACTGCAGCTGACCCAAGCAGTCACAGGAGCAGGAAGAGGGGGAAAAGGCAGTGAGTAACAAGGCTGCGGGGGATAGGAAAGAGACATTCTTGCTGCAATAATGCTCGATCAGCTACAGCACAGGGCCAAGGGGAAAGCTGGGTCATCACACTCAGCAGCTGAGAGAAGCAATCAGACCTGGAGTACTGAAGTTACAAAGCAGAGAGAGGCCGCCCACCCCTTGGGGGAGATTGGGGAGAAGCCAGCCACAGCGTATTTCTACAGGACTCTGGGGAGGAGAGATGCAGAATAAACACAAAAACAGCATTGCTGCATCCAACCAATGGTTCATCCAGCCCAGCATCCTGCCTTCAACAGTTCTCATTTATGGATGGGTTCAAGAAATGACAATGAAGAATGGGCCAACATAGTCCTCCTGAAATCATCATGCAGGTCCCATAACCACAAAGATCACATCTCCCTGCAGTGAAAACAGCTGCTTCTTGGGTGGGACACAGCAGTTATTTAACAGCTGTGCAGAACAGGAAATGGGAAAGGATCCTGTGTCTGATTAAAGACACCAGGCAGCAGGGAGGATGAGGCAGAAGGGAGCTTCCCAGTGGCTTCCCTGAAGACAACACAGGTGCATTGTGAACATACTCTGCCTCCTCCCTTCCCTCCCTCCATCAGAGACTGTCATGATGCTGGTAGTAACTGAAGCCAAGTACAACAGCTTGGGCATTTCTCCCAGCCATCACCTCTGCTGCTCCACACAGTGGGTCCTCCTTAGTGTCGGATACATTATTTTGGCTACCCCAGTCACACCTGCCCAAGGACAGCCCTGAGAGCTGATCAGTAGAGGGGTGCTGTGGGTGTGGCTAGAGGTTGAGAGAGTAGTTACTCCTAGAGAAAGAGAGGGAGACCCTCTCTTGATTTTTCAGACAAGACCGAGACCCATCAGCAAAACCCAGCTCTGACACCTTCCTTGCTAGCAGTCTTAGCAGAGAGGCACCCTCCCTGACTATCAACGGTGGGGCAGTGCAGATGTGGAAGCTTGCCTTGCCACAACCTGGGCTGCCGGGAGAGAGGCCTTCCAACAGCAAGGCTCTCAATTTACAGCAGGGTTTCCCAGACCTTTTGGACCAGCTTACACTGGATCACAAATTGGACACACACACACACACACACACCCTGAGGGAGCACAGAAGGTATTCTTAACAGGGTGGTAGAAGGAACACAGAGGCCAAGCCCCTAGCTCCAGTCCAAGCTAGAGGGAATTTCCAAAATAATGCAGTAGGAAGGCAGGGTGGGGAGAGAGTAACAGGACAAGGGGTTAGGGGAGAGGCGGGGCAATGTGGAAGGAAAGCAAGGTGTACATCTACGTGTGGCAAGGGCTTCAAACACCAATACATCTCTCAGCGGCCACCAAGCACCCACCAAGTACAGTCTCATTGCAGGCTGGTGATGGCTGCACTGCACAAGGGGGACAACTTCACCCCCATCTCCTCCTGTCCTCTGGAGATTGCTGTGGCACAGCAGGGAACAAAGTCCTCAATGCTGTACTAGCCACCACTGGTTCCATAAAAAACATAGGCTGTTTTCAGACAGGACGCACCCATGCATGTCCACCCAATAGAGATGTGTGCAATCGTCCATCTAAAAGTGGTGGTGGGTGGGCACGCACTTCCTTAACCCACACACCTCTACCCATCCCCACCCATCTCCCTACATGGAGCAATCCAGGGTTTTTCCTGGTTGCTCTGTGTGGGGCATGAATGGGCAGTGCGTGAGTGCAGGTGCACACACACCCATCCCCCCCTTCCATCCCAGGCCCCCAGCCTCTGCTCCCCGAGACCCCCCTGCCGCTCACCCCCCCCTTCCCCAGTGTCTCCCCAGGCTGGGGGCCTGGGATCATGGAGGGGGAGAGGGTATGTGAGACTGGGGGAGGGTGGGTGCACAGTGCACACCCACCCACCCCCCATTCCCCAGTCTCGCACACCCTCTCCCCCTTGCACCCCAGGACCCCAGCCTCTGCTCCCCAACACACACACACCCCACACGCGCGTTTACTCTCTGTTGTCGGGGTCCCGGGGACTGGCTGCAGGCACCAGGCAGTTAAGTTCAATCACTTCACTGTTCAATGGAGGCGCTCGGCGGCGAGATGTGCTGCGGAGCGCATGCTCAACTGACTGAGTCAGTTCAAGCATGCGCGCTGCAGCACATCCCGCAGCAGAGCACCTCCAGTGAATGCCCAGGTGAGGCTTTGCATTGTTGCCGCTCAGGGAAATTTCATTTCCCAGCTGTGCACTTGGTCTGAACGCTGAGCTGCCCGGCTCGCGTTCAGACCAAGTTTGTCCCTTCTGGGACTCCAGAGTCTGGAGTCCCAGAAGGAGACCAGGCAGCTAGCGCTCACTGACTGAGCGCTCTCTGCCTCTGTCTCTGACGGCAGCTGAAATTGACATCGGAGCGCCACGCTGCTCTGACTGCAAGCCAAGCAGCAGCAGCGTGGCACTCCGATGTCAGTTTCAGCCGCTGGCAGGGACAAATGCAGGGAGGACTCAGTCAGAGCGTGTGCCCTGCCCCCGCTCTCCCCTGTCCCCGGTGCCACTGACAGTAGCACTCACTGAGCGCTACTGTCAGTGGCACCGGGGACGGGAGAGAGCGGGGGCAGGGCACTGCCCCAGGAGCCCTCGGGCTAGGGCCGCCTCTGGTTGTTATGCTGACTGCATGATCTCACCCATGACTAGGTGCAGAAGCATCAGTTTAGCATCAGTCTCTTCCCTGGCAGGGTTGTGGCTGATCAGGTGCCAAACAGCAGGAGTGCCACCCCCAGCCTCCATAAAGCTTAATCTGGCTCTGACCTAAGGCTGGCAAAGTACAGGTGAAACTAAGGACTGGTGGAGTCAGGGCCAGGGATAACTAGCAACCCATCTCCACTGGCCCCTTTGAATACCTGCACTCACCCACCCTCCTCTTGTACTTCCAGGGTCAAGGGACAGAATTTCCAAGAAAGCCTCGAATCCTGGAACTTAAATAAAATAAAATAAAATAAAATGAAAGAAAGAAAGAAAACAAGCAAGCTATGGCTGTCTCCTAATCTGCTCCTCTGCATTCCCACCAGCTCTCTCCCCATCTGCAGAGCGCTTGGGTTGATGTTAATCCCATGCAGCACTCACTCTGTTGGTGTGTACAAAGGCACCATGAGGCAAGCGCCCGAGGAATTAACCCAGAGAGCAGCCACAAGGTTTAGGGAAGAGGTTTAGTGCCACCCAGCTTGCTGATCCTCAGCAGATGGGGAAGGAGATGCACAGACTGCACAGGGAGCTTCCTGGCAACAGGGATGAGGGTACAGATACAAGTGGAGACTGAAGCTCAGGGTCCATGGCAGCAGAAAACATGCACCCACGAAATTCCTCATACAGCTAGAGTTCTCCCCGCCCTCACAGAGCTCATTCCAACCTCAGGGCTGAAAGGCTCAGGAGAAGATCTGGCCTGCTTCATTGGGTGCCTTTACCCAGATGACACCCACGGGCCCCGGCTCTGCTCCACCTCACACCCAGGTGGCCCATCCATGTAAAGGTGGGCCGCCAGATGTGTAGGTGGAGCAGAAACAGAGCAGGCACTGCCTACTCTACTCCAAACCTGCTAGCGGTGCTCCAGAACATCCAGGAACGCTGCCAGCGGAGTGGGCAGCTAAACCAAGGGCACCGGCCGGATCCGTCTACTCAGCGGACAGTCGCTGCAGCTCCACTTCTGGCCCAGGGGTTGCCCCAGGCAATCCCATAAAACTGCAGGCAGCAGCCTAGAACGAGAACCGAGCCATCTGCACCTCTAGTGTAGAGGAGGGGGACACCGTGCAGGACTGTGGACCACAGCAGCCGCTGGGTCCATTTAAAATGGACCCAGGTGTATCTGCAAGGCAGACATGGGGGTGCATCCCCGGACTTGCTCCAGGGTTGAGCACTCCCACATCCATGTAAAAACACCCATTGTTTCATAGAGTCACACAAGGGCAATGTTGATCCTGTCATCCACAAGTGCCAGGGCCTTACCTGGCCTCAGCACTCTGTCTTCAGGGACCGAGGGTGTTTTTAGAGGAGACAAAATTCCAGTGAGCAGGTAATTAAAACCACAATTAAAATTCTCATCTACTCATGTGTGAATGACTCTCACATATGTTATGTGGAACTTTCCATGTCTATTTGGTTTCTGGAACCCCCAATATCAAGAGTTCCAGATTGTGCATTCCCAAACTTGTGTACTAAAGACACGGATTAACATCTAAACGTCACTCCAACGAGTTCGTGTTTGCTCCAGTTGCCATTTTGAAAGCATTTCAATGAATTAAATCCAATTCAATGCTCCAATTGCCATTGCCAAAATACAGCTTTACAGGTGTCACGTGACTTTTTTTCATGCGCAATGGGGAGACGTGTGAACAGCACTTGCGCATATGCTGAGGAGTGTGTAACCTACACATTTCATACACATCTAAAAAATACCCCTAGTATCTTCTGGTTCCCTGCTTCACCCCGATCCAAAACCACATTATCTATTACCCAGAATTCCCAGCTCTACATTTGTTTTTATACAGAAGCGCCTCCCTGTGCTCTCCCTACACCCATCTTTACGTTTTTAGGTACCCAGAAGCTCTCAGAAACTGCTTAGTCATTCCAGAGACCAGCTTTGCAATAACAGTGACATGGGTGCGAATTCACCTCCTAGGGGGCAAGGGCGAGAAGCTCCTAAGAGCAGAGGCCACTCAAAAGGTAATTGAGGTGCTGGTAGAGGAGAGGACCCTGAGGCACTCTGCAACTCTGGAAACAATCTGTTGAAGTGTTCAGCTGCATGATGGGAAGTGGTCCAGCAAGGAAGGAGACAAAAGAGTGGGAGGATCTCGCATATGTGAGAGAAGGTCACTATACACCAGAGGCCAGATCCTCAGCTCATGTAAATCAGTTCCACCAAGATCCCCCAGGATGTGATTCTTCAGTTCCCTGACCCTCATACAGTCATTTGCACCAGCTTGAAGTGAGTGTAACACACCCCAGATAGCATTAAGCAAGCACAGATGGAGCTGGACCAGCAATGCACCTCAGCTGGAATCCAGTCTACTATCCTGAACAGGTGACATTTTGCACCAGCTCACACAGGTGTAAATGCTGATGTAAGTTTCAGGGGAGAATCCAGCACAGTGACTTTTCAACAGCTGTAGATCTGCCCTTAATGAGACTTAGGGAGCTGGTAGTCAGGGTTCCAATGCCCATGGACTGAGAATGGATCTCAGCTCAGCCTCTAGCCTGCTGAGTGGCTGTGGACAAGGCATTTCATCTCCCTGTGCTTTGGAAAGTGGCATTAATGAGAGCAACTTCCTCAGAAGCAATTGGAGCTTCTCAGATGACACACTGGAGGGTCATGGGCCAGCTCCATTGCGTCTGTAGGCCCTGCTCCCAGCTTAGGGGCAGCCAGAGCCCAAGACATTGGGTGTCTTTAGACATAACGTCAACGGGTGTCTGAATGTGTGTTTTGACCTTGATACGAACACTGGTTTGACCCTGTGTTCACCATGTGGCGCTGCTTAGACACACAGCCCATCATGGGGCAAATCGGTGTTTTGCTCGCCACCTGATCTCAGCATGCAAGCGTTGCCATCTTGTTCCCGTGTTGTGCCTGCTAACATGCCCCACAATAGCATTAGGCACAATATTGGCCACGTGTTCAGCCAGAACATGCAAATTGTCCTTGTGATGTAATGGTGTTCACATTGTGTGTTCAATGGGTGGCCAAATTGGTGTTGGGATTGTTATGGTGCTTACACACAACGGCCAAACACGTGCTTAGGGGTTTTGACACCCAATCTTTGTTATGTCTAAAGACACCCATTGCCAAAGGAAACTGTCTGCTAGATCAAACTATGTTTATACCAGGGGTGGAGCACCTCCAGCCCCTGATCCATTTCTAGCCTGCAGGTCACTTCTGTTCGGCCTCAACACTTCCTCCTGGTCCTATTCAATGAGACCCACCTTGCTTTTTGTCTGTCACATAATCTCTCAGGTGAGCTGCGTTGAATGGGAGCCAGGAGGAAGTGTGCTGGGCTGGACAGGAGTAACCCATACACTGGGAGCCATGCTGCCCAGGACAGGGGGAGAGCAAAATTTTGGTCCATGCTGCCAGTGCCCCTGGACCAAAAACGGTTCCCCATTCCAGACATATACCTGTCCAACCCCCGTTAAGCCAGTCCCAGCTGCTTCTCACCCCAAAAGCCCCCCCCCCCCCCCCCCCCCCCCCCCCCCCTTCCATGTTGTATTTGCAATGGCCATTCGGCCACGCAATACAAATTATTATTATTATTATTATTACACCAGCCAGCTGCCAATTCAATGCCTGTCCCTCCCCCTCTGCCATGACTGCCCGGAACCTTCCAACAGGAATTCAACTGCTCAGGACTTTCTGAACTGGGGAGGTAACTGAACCAACAACTACTCTTTCATTCCTGCCTAATTTGCATGCCACACATCTATTGGTTGTATTATTTAATTTAATTAATTTATTTATTTATTAAAACATTTGCATTAAAGGAAGTAGGTAAGTGTGAAAAGGGTTCCCGTGGGCACAGCCCTTTCTGGTTTCTCAGACTGCCCTCCCCAGATGCCAGCCATGTCAACCCAAGCTGTCTTCCTGACCCTGGTTTTCAGTTCAGCCAAAGGCTGCATGCACCCCAGCCGTGAAGCCTCAGGGCAGGAGGGATATTCTAGGTATAGGTCAGAGCCAGTACGGGGGATGCCAGGGCAGATCTCTGCTTGCAGCACTGCCCTATGACTAGGAGAGACAGGAGGGTGGGAGATATGGGGGGCTCTCCAGGCAGGCTTGAGCAGCCAGGGGCCATTGAGGTTTTTGTATCTCTTAGCATTTAGCCATGCTCAGCTGCAGCCAGAGAGCCCGAAAGGTCAGGCCAGACCCACTCCGCTCCATAAATCCAGCAGAGTGCTCACTAAGAGGACAGCTTTGCTTCATCTCCATTATGACTTCCTTATGCATAAATACACTGTATTGACAGGCCCATGAATCAAACCTCCCAGCTGGGTCAGCGGGAAAAGAAATTGCTGTCAATTCTTATTCCTAAGCAGGGGCCCAGCCGGCGTGAATACTCCAAAGCTGGCTCTTAAAGAGACAGGCTGGGGCACTGCCACTGTGTTCCTTTAACTCGTCTCCTGTCCCATTCCCCTGTTTCACCACATCCCTTTGTTGCCCAAAGCCGGGCAGCTGGGGGAAGGCAGTTCTTCCAGGCCTCTCATAACTAGGTGACCACATCAACATTGCTTATTTATTAATTATTATTATTATTATTTTATTATAGAGCCACAGGAGTCAGGGCTGGAGTTAGGGGCAGGCAACGTAGGCACCTGCCTAGGGCAGCAGATTTCGAGGGGTGACAGATTTTGGGGTATTGTGATCTTCCATTCTCAGCCCATGCCTGCCCAGTCACAGCACTCCATCCTCCTGCCACTGCAACCACACTGCCTCACCCGCACTGTCTGCAGCCAGGAGGGGAGGGGAGGAGAGGGGAATCTCCCATCCAGTAAAGAATAAAGAATGGTTATCAAATTTGCAGATGGCACAAAGTTATTCAAGGTAGTTTAAATCCAAGCGGACTATGAAGAATTGCAGGAGGATCTTGTGAGACTGGGTGAGCAGACATCCAGATGGCAGATGAAATTTAATATGGACAAGTGCAAAGTGATGCACATAGGGAAAAATAATCCAAACTGTATGTGTACAATTCTGGGTTCTAAATTAGAAGTTACCACTCAGGAAAAGGATCTTGGAGTCATTGTGGACAATACATTGAAATCCTCAGCTCAACGTGCAACGGCAATAAAAAAAGCAAACAGAATTATAGGAATCATTCAGAAACGGATAGAGAATAAAACTGAAAATGTTGTAATGCCTCTATATAGCTCCATGGTATGACCGACCGTACCTGGAGTATTGTGTGCGGTTCTGGTCGCCCCTTCTCAAAAAAGATATAGTAGAACTACAAAAGGTACAGAGAAGGGCAACAAAAATGATCAAGGGTATGGAATGGCTCCCATATGAAGACAGGCTGGATAGGTTGGGGCCCTTCAGCTTGAAGAAGAGATGACTGAGGGGGAATATGATAGAAGTTTATAAAATCATGAGTGGTATGGAACACATAAATAAGGAACAGTTAATTAAACTCTCTAGCAGTATTAGAACAAGGGGACACTGCATGAAATTAACTGGTAGCAGATTTAAAATAAGAGAAAGATTTCGCCCCCCCCCCCCCCTTAGTGCACAATTAACTTGAGGAATTTACAGACAGAGGAAGTGGTCAAGGCCGGAAGTGTAGCTAGTTTTAAAAAGAGGTTGGATACGTTCTTGGAGAATAGGTCCATTAATGGCTATTAGCCAAGTAGGTTTTGGGAATGTAGCCTCTTACTGTTGGGGGCTAGAAAAACCGGGAATGAATTGCCATTTGTGACCTCTTGGATATTTCTCCCAGGAGAGATTGGTCACTGTCAGAGACAGGATGCTGGCCTTGATGGACCATTGGTCTGACTCAGTATGGCACTATTTACATTCTTATGTTCTTATCCCCATCTGAAGAAGCCCGTTCCACCTCCAAGCCCCCACCCCCAAAACATGCTCTGCAGTGGTGCCGAGCATGGAGGAAGAGACTCTGCTTCTGTGCTCGGTGCCACCATTGTCTCCCTTCCTGCCTCATATGGCAGCCTGCATGTGAATCCGAGCTTGGGGGCAGGGGTTGGCAGGCTGAGTTGCCATGGGGCACTAAAATCCTAAGTCCAGCCCTGGCAGGAGTGGCTCTATAGGTAAGTTGGCTTGCACACTGTTAAAATCACAAATATTCTACTTGTTATAAAATCAAGATGATTTATCCCATCACTGTGAGGTTTTTCAGGGAGTATCATGTTGGTGAGAGAGAGAAGTTTTCCAAATTTCAGACAGATCCGCTGAGAAATGGCTGAGTTATAGGACTTTGAATTTTGGAGGCAGCCCTCTTTTTTCTGTCTTTTTAAATGCTTTTTGTGGACACAGAAAATTTAGTGTTAAGTTATCCATCTGGAAGTGTAGAGGTGTCAAAAATGCAAGTGTCCATTCTAGTGTGTTCCTGAATTTAGATTTTGAAAATACAGCATGTCGTTTTTAAGTTGTGATGTTTTGAAGGTCTCATGTTATCCAATGGAGAGAATGAGATTTTTAAGTTATGTCTTGAGTCTCACAACAACCCAAGAGAGAGAATTACATAGCCACTTGAAGGAGAAGTGGATGTTAGAAGCACACATCTGGGAGAGGGGGCAGGAATCATCAGGAAAGATGTGGGGGAGGAGTTGTTGATATCCTGGGGGTGGGGGCTATTGGAGGCAGGGGAGCAGGGTTAGCAGATGTGGTGAGAGGGGGGAAAGAGGAGCAGCCCAGGTCTCCATACAGCACAACCTAACTAAGACAGATACGGGGGCGGGACTTTGAAGGGAACAGTGCAAGGTCAGGCGAGAAAAGAAGCAGGATGCAGGGGGTGGGAGTGTAGGCTGTGGGCAGTAGGGCGGATAGAACAGGTTGAGGGGTTGGACATGGGGCACAGGGAACAGGCTGTGGGGTCATGTGGGATGGGGAAAGGAAACAAACTGAGGGGACGGGGCATGGGAACAGGCTGTGGGGTCAGGTGGGGTGGGAAAGGGGAACAAGCTGAGGGGACAGGGCACAGGGAACAGACTGCGGGGTCAGGCGGGGGTGGAGGAAGGGAACAAGCTGAGGGGACGGGGCACAGGGAACAGACTGCGGGGTCAGGCGGGGGTGGAGGAAGGGAACAAGCTGAGGGGACAGGGCACAGGGAACAGACTGGGGGGTCAGGCGGGG
>QEPC01003915.1:1177885-1191180 GCA_003113815.1 Sphenodon punctatus | reverse complement strand
ACACAGACACTTCTTCATAAAGATAAGAAGTAAGTTTATTGATTACATAAGCAAGATAGTTGATACAGAGTGGTTACTAGAAATCAAAGGTAAATATAACGCATTCCTAACCTATACTGGTTGAGTTCCTAAATAAGCATTTTACCCTACAAAGGTCCAAAAGTTCTTCTCAGTCCTTGATGTAAGTGACTGGGTCTTCAGTCTTAGAGTTGCTAGAAAGCAAAGTCCCCTCACTCAGTCCATGTCTTCCAGGCTTGTTTGCTGGCAAGATGCAGGATGCAGATGAGAGTGATCAAGATGACTCTGGGCAAGCGATAGCGAAGCTGGCTTAATGGCCCTTGCTTAAGTATCTTTCATGGTCTCTTTGTCTCTGGTTTCCCGCTCATGAGCCTGTGTCTTTCCTCACGGAGCCAACCCAGGCAAACATGAAGATCCATTTGCATCTCAATAGGGTTCCGTCTGGCAAGGGTTGCCAATACACAATCTTTTAACTGTCCCTACTTCCTGGAGTTTGGTCACGTGTCACAGTCCTGATTTGGGTTTTACAGTTCTCAGTTGTAACATTACATACATGTTGCATGTTTTGCTTTACATATTTACTAGGCTTGTAGTCTACATGTAGGCCAGTATCACATGTGTATGACCCTATGTTCTTCCGTGACAGCAGCCCTGCAACCTGTATTTCTCATGTGTCCTCTAAAATTTGCACGTCTGGACACCCTACCCACTCCCAGCAGATCATCTTCTGAAGTTCCAGGGGTGAAGATACAGCAAGGAAAGGGTATGGCTTTCCCAAAGCTGGGAGGTGCCAGAAGGAAAACAGAAGGCAGGGTTGGGCTCAGGGAAAGGGAGGGGTGTGTAATTAGGGTTGCCATATATACAATTTTTTTTTAGAGGATACTTATGAGAAATGCAGGTTGCAGAGCTGCATTGGCTCCTATGCAGCCCTGCAACCTATCTCTCTCATAAGTGTCCTCTAAAATTTGCATATATGGTAACCCTATGTGTAATGGTCTTTCCCAGCACAACAGCAGCTGGCAGAGGTAGAGCAGAGATTGCTCATCCCCTGGTTGAGTGCTTTCCTGGAAAATGGAAGCTAGGCAGAGTGTGGTACAATATCCAAAGCTGGGGCGCACTCACTATGCAGGAACAAATTCTAACTTTCTATGAGCTGGTAAGAGCTGGGTGCTATAGGAGACTGTGCCCATTTCAGCTGCCTAAAGGATCTTTAAAAAGATACCCCACACTTTGAGGCCTGAGAAAGGGGCTTGGAAAAGACACACACACAAAGTTAGGCAGTGGAGGGGGAGGTACAATTTGCTAAAGAGCAGGGGGAAGGAACTGAATGACAGGTATCTGGCCATGGGATGGGGGGGAAGGCTGGGATTATGGGTAAAAACCCATGGGGTGTGGCTTAAATGACAACGAGGTGGGTGGCATAGGAAAGGTGATTGGTTTGTCTGCATAAATAATTTTTATAGAGAGATCAAGATAAATATACAATATTGGGAAATGGTTGATTTTAGTGTACTCCCCTTTCAAAAAACAGGAAAATTCTAGGAGGAGTTACGGCTCTTAAAAATTCACTCATGCTCCAAAAAGGATGGAAATTGCATTAAATGGGAACAAGCTGTGTTGGTTCCTGGAGACCAATCGATCTATCGATCCTGGTTCCAGGAGATTCTGTGCCTGACCAAGAGAAATGCTGCCTGAAAGGTACTGGAAAGGACTAAGGAGGGGTTGATACTTGGCCAGGAGGGACTGTATCTGGCAAAGTGGGGCACAAGGAAGAGCCCTCCCCCCCCCCCCCCCGGTATTTGGGACTGCGTGTATGATGATGGTGAAGGATCGAGAGCACTGTTAAATAAAGAAACCTTGGAGCTGAAGATCCTGTGTGGTCTGAGTTCTTGAGGGGCTGGAGTTTGCAAAGATGAACCCTGCAGGGCCCCTGCTCTGGTACAATGTAAATTAAGGCTCCTGCCTTAACTTGGATGCCATGTAAATCAGTAAAGACGTTGTATAGTCTCACATATTGTGCTCACTTACAACTTAGGCACCATCCACCCACACTTTCCCTTGGTCTTACAGCCCTAATCCTCTTCCTCTGTCGGTTGGGGGCAACACTGAAGCTGGGGACAGCAGGAGATCAGGGGGCAGCTTCTTGCCCCCTGAATCTCCTGATTTCCCGATACGCTTTCGTTTGGGTTGGGGAGAATGGGAGAGCTGAGTACTGGGGGTGCTGTATATGGGGGGAGCAAGGTTGATGAATGCAGGATGTGTGCAGGAGACAAGACTGGGGGCAGCCAGGCAGTGGGGGGAGTGTCTGTATGGAGAAGAGGCAGCCCGATGCTGGGGGAGTGTTTATGGGGGACAAGACTGAGAAATGAGTGATGTGTATACATGGACGAGGCTGGGGGGCAGTCAGGGGTGGGGAGCTGTGTTTGTATGGTGAGGGGGTAACCAGGTGCTTGTGTGGGTATTTATGGGGGAAGGCTGCTGAGAGATGGGTGATGTGTATTCAGGGACAATGTTTGGGGAACAGGCAGGGGTGGAGGCTAAGTGTATTATGCTTTTCATCTGTGTTTTCAGTTGGGATGGGAACAACAGGATATCCAAGTACGGGGGAGGGATAGTATGGGAGGGAACAAGGGGATGGGTAGTTTGATCCCCTTATGAGGGCTGTACCCAAATGGTTGCCATGTGCTTTCCCATCTTCAATCAGGAGCCACAGCCCACAGACAGCAAAATCCCTTTCCAAATCAGTATAGTACTCCAAATGCATGATATACTAGGACAAATATTTGCTTGTCCTTAATCACCTGTTAATAAGCTGATGCACTTGAGCTCTGCCAGACTTCATGGGGTGGGGGTGGAGGGAGGAGGGGAATGCCATAAAGTCCCAGGGCTAACAAAGGTCACTGGGGCTGCCCCATGCGCTTTCCCCACTCTACTTCTGGGCCGCTTTTAGACGTGCACGGCAAACACGCTGCATAACATCATGCTGCATGTAAATATGCAGTGGGCTCTTTTAGACAAGCAGGTCGCCGTCGCTCGACCCGCTCGCGTGATATTTCAAAATCCCACAACGCAGGATTACACGAGACGGAAGCAGGGGATCACGTGCATGAAAGGCGGTCCCACATTATTTGCCAACCGCAAATTAAATATCTCAATGTGTGAGGTATTTAATTCGCGGGCTGCAAACAATGTGCGACCGCCTTCAACACGCGTGATCCTGAACTTCCATCTTGTCTAATCGCGCCTTGCGGGATTTTGAAATAACGCATGAGCGAGTCACGCGATGGCGACCTGCTCATGTAAAAGCGCCCTTAGACGTGACATTTTGCACGTTAAAGCCAGTCGCACAGTCTTTTAAAGCCGTGAATTAAATACCTCGACATCGAGGTATTTAATTTGCAGCTTTAAAAGAAAGCGTGACTGACTTTAATGTGCAAAATGTCATGTCTAAGGGCGCTTTTATACGAGTGCCACCCACTCACACCTGTTATAATGCGGCATGTAAAAGTGCCACGGGCAGTGTTTAGATGTGTCGAGATACACCATGGACGCACTGTATTTCCGGTCACACATTCTTTAAGACTGCAAATTAAATACCTCGATATCCAGGGCGCATCTAAACACTGCCCGTGGCACTTTTACATGCCGCATGATAACAGACACAAGCAGGCGGCACTAGTATAAAAGCAGCCTAAATCCTACACATGGCATATTTTATGCAGCATGATTTTATGCAGCATGTTTGCCATAGTCCATGGCGATCTAAAAGCAGGGTCTCCCCAGCACAGTCCAATGCCCTTTGTATCCTGATTAGCTCATCACACTGACATTTTCCCTTCCTCCTACTGAGAAGCAGTGCTTGGAGAACCAAAAGGTCAAAATAATCATCTCCACACTGTCAGAGTGGGGGGGAAACTCCATCAAGGAGAGAGATCCTGGAGCAGCAGGGCGAAATGGAGAGGACGCCCAAGATGAAGCAGCTAATTGCCCAGTAAACCTGGGGATGGGGCATTCCAAACAGCAGAGCTAAGCTCAGAGGTTACTCCACAGAGAGAGATTTTATGTCTACATGACATCCAATTCCTTACACCTCTTACCCACCCCACACAGACTCATGATAGAGTCTATCATGAGAGTCATCCTGCTCTCTTGGGTGAGCAGTTCCAAAGGAAGGAACTAATGCCCATGGACACACAATGGAATTTTTACACACTTGTCTTGCTCTCTTCTTTACCTCTAAGATTGACAAGATCCGCCTGGAAATTGCTTCCAAGTCCTCTCCCCCTACCACTCCCCCCCCCTCCTCGCCCCACCTCTCACCTCTCCCCCTTCCCTCCTGTCTCCCTTGAGGAAATCTCCTCCCTGCTCTCCTCCTCCAACCCCTCCGCTTGCCCCCTGGGCCCCATTCCTTCCCGCCTTCTGACCTCCATTACCTCCACCGTCACCCCTCCCCTCCTGTATATCATCAAACTCTCCCTCTCTACCAGCTCCTTCCCCTCTGCCTTTAAACACGCCACTGTCTCCCCATCCTCAAAAAGTCCACTCTGGATCCTTCTGAACCTTCTAATTACCATCCTGTCTCGTTCCTCCCTTTTGCTTCCAAACTCCTTGAACGGGTTGTCTACTCCCATTGCCTTGACCTCCTCTCCCCCAACTCCTCCCTTGACCCCCTCCAATCTGACTTCTGCCCCCTTTACTCGACAGAAACCACTCTTGCGAAGATCACCAACGATCTTCTTGTGGCAAAATCCAACTGCCTCTACTCTATTCTTGTCCTCCTTGATCTCTCTGCTGCCTTCGACACTGTTGACCACTTGCTCCTCCTTGAATCACTTCACTCCCTGGGATTCCGGGACTCTATCCTCGACTGGTTCTCCTCCTACCTTTCTGACCACTCCTTCAATGTTTCTCTTCCTAAGTCCTCCCTCTCCTCCTCCTTGCCCCTCTCGGTTTCCAATACCACCTATACGCTGAGGACACTCAACTTTATCTCTCCACTCCTTCCCTCTCCCCCTCTGTCCAAGCTCGTCTCACCAACTGTCTTTCCGATATCTCCGCCTGGATATCTCAATGCCAACTTAAACTGAACATGGTGAAAACTGAACTCCTTATCGTCCCTCCCAATCCTTCCTCTCTCTCTCTTCCCTGTTAATTGCCATGGATGGGGTCTCCATCCTCCCTGTCCCCCAAGCCTGTAGCTTGGGCTTCATTTTCGACTCGCACCTCACCTTCAAACCCTACATTGACTCCGTGGCCAAATCCTGCCGCTTCTCCCTCCACAACATTGCTAAGATCCACTCTTTTCTGTCTGTCTCCTCTGCCAAAACTCTCATCCACGCCCTAGTCATCTCACGCCTCAACTATTGTAATCTTCTCCTCGCTGTCCTTCCCCGCTCTCCCCTTGCTTCGCTCATCTCTGTTCAAAACTCTGCTGCCAGGATCATCCACCTAGCCCGTCGCTTTGACCATGTGCAGCCTCTCCTCTCCTCCCTCCACTGGCTTCCCTTTCCTGAACGCATTCTGAACAAGCTCCTCGTCTTCACCTACAAAGCCCTTCATAACCTTGCTCCCCCCTACCTTTCTGCTCTGATCTCCCTCCAAACCCCTGTTCGAGCACTACACTCCTCTCCCATCCCCTCCCTCACCCTCCTACAGCTCCCCTGCTCCCCCACCCGCCTTCTTCCCTTCTCCCTCGCTGCCCTGCACGCCTGGAACTCCCTCCCTGCCCTCGTCTGCCTTGCCTTCAAGTCCCTCCATACCTTCAAGTCCCTCCTCAAAACCAACCTCTTCAGCTCCGCCTTTCCTAACTCCTGCTAACCATCCCCACCCAGGATTATGCCCTACCTGTTATCTGCAAACTCCTATTTACTGTAACCAGGCCAAGAACGTGTACCTGAGTTCTTGCATTCTCGTGAATGTTACATCCCTTGTCTCTCCCTCTGTTCCCCCTTCCCTGTCTCCCCTCCCCCTGTCTTTAGATTGTAAGCTCTCGGGCAGGGACCATGTCTATTTTGTTCTCTGTAAAGCACCAGGTACATTTCTGGCGCTATATATAAATGCTTATAATAATAATAATAATAATAATAATTAATAATGTTAAACTTCCGTATATTTCAATCTTCTGGGTTTACAAGTCCACAAGTAAGTTCCAGATTCATTTTTCACACACACACTACCCTGAGGCAGTTCCTGGATGCATTTTTCACACAAACACTGCTCTGAGGCAGTCTAAAGTAGCCGCAGCTGTAAACGTGACAGGCTGCCATGGAAACCAACTGACCACAGCTGCCTGGTGCAAAGCAGTTTACCAGGGGAACCTTTTACACACAAAAGTTCTGGGAGAAGTTTCACACAGAAGTTCAAAGATTCGGATGTTTAAGATCTGGATGAGTGATTTAGACACACAGAAAGTTCTGGATGTTACAACAAACATCCAGGAGAAATGTGTGTCTAAAAACACCCAGTGTGCACACACACTGGACACTGGGATGCACTGGCAGAACTGGGTGATGATCTGGGACAGCAGTAGGGCTGTAGATCTTTGAGGGACATCAGCAGAACTGTGGGTCAAGAGAGGGAACCCAGGCATGGAATAATAGGGGAGCTGCAAGTTGGAACTGAGGACGGAGCATCAGTGAAGTTGTGGGGGGGATCCCACAGTTGGTATAGTGAAGGGCTATGAGACTGAGGAGTAAACAGAGTTGTGGGGGAGGAGCCTTGAGCTGGTTTGAGGGGCGTGGTCGCTGCAGGTTAGGACTGTGGGCCATCAGTAGAGCTGTGTGGGGCGAACCCAGAGCTGGAAAAGCCTGGGGTACAACAGGTTGCATCAGTGCAACCTCATTATGTCCATTGCCCCCCACCCCCCATCAGCCCTCCTTGGCACAGGGAGCGGCTTTGGGGGGCGGCGGTTGTTGTCTCCTCCCCGCTCTAGCCGAGGAGAAGACACGTGTAGGGAGGGGCGCACGGCGGACAGGGAAAAGCGGTGCGAAGCAAGCTCTCGCAAGAACGGGAGCTTGCGGCCGCCATCTTGGATCGGGCGCGGTAACAGCATTCGCGCACGAGCAGAGCGGGACGAAGCAGCGTGCTGGCTGAGCTCCATGTTTGGGTGCAGCGTGGGTTGGAAGCAGAGCTAGCAAGCAGCAGCGCTGGGAGTAAGGTGGGGAGACAGAGGAGGGGAGATGGGTGTCTCCAACCACCCTGCCCCTCACGAGTTCTCAGGGTAATCCCCTGATCGGGCAGTCAACGAGCTTACCCAGGTGTTACCGGGAAATACAGTGACTGTCTTGTGGAGCTGCGCAGGGTACTTAACAATCCCCCTTCCATCTCCATGTGGCGGAAGAGCCCAGGAGGACTTATTCCTCCATGCGGTTGGGCAGGCAGTGGGTGGGTGGGGGGCGTTTAACAAAGGTATAGATAAATCCCACTGGCCTGACCTGAGCCCGGAGGGGTGTGGGGGTGCTGCATGGTAAGGGGGGGGCACTAGAGGGGGGTAGTAAGCCTACAGGGGAGAGGTAAGGTGATAAGGGGCCAGGTGAGCCTGTACACCATGCCCCATACCCTGTGGTGCAGATAGCAGAAGAAAGGAGTCTAGGGAGCCCTCGGTACCCACAAGAGAGGCCATGGCGAAGGGAGGCGGTGGCAAGAAAGGAAAGGGCCCGGCCAAGAAAGCCTTGGCAAAAAGGGTGGAGGAGGTGTTAGAAGCCCTCCAAGCATGGATGTCGGGGTGCAAGGGAGTCCTCAATAGCCTGGCCAGCAGTGAACAAAGGGGGAACCCTGGTGAACTGCAGGCTGAAGGTACACCCAGCCGAGGGAGGGGGGCAGGTCATGCAGATTCCCCGGGGCAGGAACTGGGCCACAAGCCCTCAGGGCAACAAGGGGGTTGCAATCTAGGGGAAAAAGCAGAAGGAGAAAGCACAGTAGGGAGTCATGCGGACCCTGGCCCCGAGCAAGGGGAGGTATCCCGAACCGGGACCAGGGCAAGCACGCGAGTGGTGCAGCCACCTGCCCGATACAGGGAGGATAGAGGGGTCCCGAGGGTAGCGTCTTCGGGAGGTCAACTTCCCATTCGCAGGGGCTTGGGCCCAAGTGGGGGACACCGTGGTCCCCCGGAGCAGGCCGGGCAACCCCTGGTAAGGCCTACCTCCCCGCCCCGGCGGGGGGGTAGATGTCATTTGTTGCCCACTAGGGACAAGGAGGACAAACCACCGACCCAGAGAGTACGTGCGGATCAAATGGCAGCGGTCCTTGAGACCCTCAACGAGTTTATGGGCCGGTTCGCAACTTTGGAAGGAAAGGTGGCGGAATTGGCAGAAGGGCGCCAGGAGGCGTTGACGGGGCAGGTCAACAGCGGGAGAGATGGGACTGAGGAGCAGGTGTCAGCGGACCCGACAGATCAGAGTCAAAGGCCGGCCGTTGGGCCAGCATCAGTAACCCCGTTGGTTAATGTGGGCACAAGCACCAGCATAGAAAATACAGGTAGGTGCTGCAGTGCGCCCCCTGCCAATGCGGGCAGAAAGGGAGGGACAGCCATGAGCAAGTTGCTCAGACAGGGTCTTCAGTACAGAGATGGTTGGGATGGGTGGGATCCTGGATCCCTTGGCCCAGCAACAAGCCTGGGAGGGGACAGGAGGCCCCCCGAACAGTCCCTGAGGTGGGCGGTGCCTCTGGTCAAGGTAGGGCAGTAGAAAGCCCAACAGGCGGGGAGTGTTCGGTTTGCCACCCCAGAGTTGCGTTGGCTACCCCGGCCCGGGCAGAGCCTGGAGCATGGGCGGCTTTGGGGGCACCAATAGGCACGCACCTGGCGCAGCACACCCGG
This sequence comes from Sphenodon punctatus, assembly GCA_003113815.1. Lineage (NCBI taxonomy): Eukaryota > Metazoa > Chordata > Lepidosauria > Sphenodontia > Sphenodontidae > Sphenodon > Sphenodon punctatus. Next base: position 1,182,347 of record QEPC01003915.1, on the reverse strand, counting down.
GATAAAATTTGGAAAGGGGAATATGTGGACGTTTTTACCCTGTTATATATGGAGCCTGTGCCAGATCCAAACACCACTGAGAAAGAGAAGGAGAAGGAACACTTTAAACACCCCAAAGTGGAAAAGAACTGGGCCAATTGGTCAGCGGCCTTCTCGGTTCTGATGGGGGTGATGGTACAGGTGACACCTGACAGGGCGCTTGAACTGATAAAATATCAGGACATTGTGCGCAGGGCCTATGACACTGGTAACCCGGGCACGTGGCTCTGCCATGACGAGGGTTTACGAAAAAGGGCAGCAATTACTCCAGGACTTAGGTGGGACGTTTACACCCAGGATCTTTGGCTGGAATGTATGTCCAACGTAGCTGGGACACATAGGACAGACAGCGGCCACACCTTGGCGAAAGGGGGAGTGGCCCCGATGAATGACCCCTTTCACTCAAATGGGAGCTGCAATAGCCAAAAAGGAGGGATCTGTTGGGATTTCAACGAGTCAGGGGGTTGCACCCGCTCCCCGTGCCGCTTCAGGCATGCTTGTTTCCATTGCAGGGGGGGCCATCCTGGGGTACAATGTAATCGGGTGCACTCGTCCCCTAGAGGCCGGCAGCAGGGTAGGTCAGGGGCAGGAACCCCCCCACAGAAAGGGGGAGCCAAAGGCTCCAACCCCGGTCAGGCATAAAGCACTAGCACACGCACTGAGGGGTTGCCCGATGGTAGATGAGGTACAGTATGTGGTTTCCGGTTTCCGGGAAGGGTTTATCATCCCAGCCAAATTCGAAGGGGCCAGGGGTTGGGTGAGGAACTTGCAATTGGTTAGTGGGAAAGAAGATTTGGTGGCCGCCAAACTTAAAAAGGAGCTCGCGGAGGGACGCATAGCAGGCCCCTTCGCGACACGTCCTTTCCCCGACCTTCATGTGTCCCAGTTGGGCATAGTACCCAAGAAACAAGTTGGGGAGTTTCGCCTCATCCACCACCTGTCCCACCCCAGGGGGCAGTCTGTGAACGACGTGATTCCCCCGGAGCTTTGCTCCGTACGCTACGCATCCTTGGATACGGCAATAGAAATGGCCTGGGAAAGGGGCGTTGTTGGCGAAATTTGATATTAAATCAGCATTTCGCCTCCTGCCAGTTCACCCCGCGAGCTACAGGCTTTTGGGATTCCAGTTTGAAGGCCAATATTATTATGACAAGGCGATGCTCATGAGGTGCTCAATATCTTGTTCGGCCTTTGAGCGATTCAGCTCCTTGCTGGAATGGCTGGTGCGCCATAGAACCCTGTCATGATATATTATTCACTATATCGATGACTTCATGTTCCTGGGGGGAGGCTACATTGAGAGAATGCGAGAGGTCCTTGGAGAGTTTTCAGGAAATAGCCAACGAGCTAGGTGTCCCCTTAGCCCCGGAAAAGACGGTCGGCCCAGCAACGGTCCTGACATTTCTGGGAATAGAGCTAGATAACAACAAACAGGTATCGCGCCTGCCATTGGATAAGTTGGCAGCTTTAGTTAAGGACACTGACGGCCTCTTAGAACGGTCAAAAGTGACAGTCAGGCAACTGCAGGTGTTATTGGGTAGTCTCAATTTCGCTTGCAGGGTGATGGCGCCTGGTCAGGCATTTTTGTCACAGCTTTAGGATAAAGTGGGCGGCAACCAGCCTGGGCACCGCCACGTCAGGATCACGGCGAAAATGAAGGAGGATCCGAGAACATGGCGCCACTTCCTTCACACCTTTAATGGGATTAGTATATGGAGACAAAAGTGGTTGTTGGAGGCAGGGCTGCAGGTTCAATCTGATTCGGCTGGATCCTTGGGCTTCGAGCTATACTGGGCGGGCCGATGGTGTGCAGCACCATGGCCAGAGCAGTGGGGACAGGAAGGGATAACAAGGGACCTCACCTTCCTTGAACTTTTTTCCATAGTAGTAGGAGTTTACCTATGGGAGAGGAAGTTCGCAAACAAAACAATACTGTTTCGGTGCGACAACTTGGCAGTGGTCCATGTGCTGAATTCGATGTCTTCCCACTCCAGAAGGGTGATGGGGTTGGTGAGAGCGTTCGTACGGCAGTGCCTTGGCAGTAATATTTTATTCTCAGCCAAGCATGTCCTGGGCGTTAACAACGGGATAGCCGATGCACTCTCTCTCCAGCAGATGGAGCGATTCAGGCAGTTGGCGCCGGAGGCCAGAAAGGAACCGGAGGAGCTCCCCCAGGGGATCTGGAACATTGGACAATAGAGATGTTCCAGGCAGTGCAGGGGTCCCTGGCGCCTCGCACAAGATCGACCTATGCTCAGGCCTTGGGTGAACTTCAAAAGTTTCGGGAAGATAGGGGTTGGGGGACCCAATTCCCAATGACAGAGGCTCAGGCCATTCAGTTTGCTATATTATTGAAAAGGCGAGGACTGGCACCAAGGATAATTTCGGGGAAATTGGCAGCTTTAGCCTTTTATAATAGGCTAGCAGGTTTTACATCCCCTAGTGCTGGTTTTTTTGGTTAGGAAAATGTTAGAGGGGTGGCAGAGGGAATGCCCACAGGAAGCTGACACCAGGCGACCAATTACACTGGCAATTCTGCAGCAGGTATGCTCACAGCTACCTGAGGTGTGTTTTTCATGTTTTGAGTCTATCATGTTCAACAGCCTGTTTAAAATTGCCTTTTGGGGGGCATTCCGAGTAAGTGAAATTACAGCCGCCACATCTAAGGACCAAGGGGGTATCGTAGTCGACATTGACGACATTAAGATGGATGTGGATGGAGTCGAAATATTGCTGAAAGCGTCAAAAACTGATCAACAACACCGAGGACAAGTAGTTAAGCTGGTGAGGATTGCGGAGGGAAGCCTTTGCCCAGTGACGGCCCTTGAGGCCTATCTGGAGAAGCAGCCCAACCGGCCGGGCCAACTGTTCATTCACGGGAACAGGGCAAGGGTTACCAGATATTCTCGGCAGTTTTGAGGAGGGCCCTGAAGAAAGCAAAGTTGCCACCGCATTTATTCAGTTCCCATTCGTTTAGAATAGGGGCAGCAAGTTCCGCCGCAGCGGCGGGTTTATCTGAACAACAGATAAAGGCAATCGGCCGATGGAGGTCCGGGGCTTTCCGCTCTTTCATGCGCAAGGTGCATGTATAAGAGTGGGGTAACTGGGTAAGAAGCAGTCAGGGGTGGAGCATTGAGAGCATGGTAACTAATGCTTGTCTCTCACAGGAAGGGGACTGCTACCAAGGCCGAGGAGAGTCGTTATCGTCGGCCACAGCATAGTCTACTGGGCCGGAAAGCGAGCGGGACACTCATTCTGGGGAACCCAACTTGGCCTGGGGCACTTGGCGGAGGTGACGTGGAGAGGAAGAAGCGGAATGAGATGGGCTCAGTTCCTGCCGGTGGTCCAAGTTCTCCCGGCCAGAGCTTTTTAGGCCTGATGGGGTCCACCTGTCGGATATGGGGCTGGAGCTATATTTGATAGCAATACAGCAAAAGTTGAGCCTTCTTTTGGGTGAGTTGGGGGAGGGGGGGCGAGACTAGCCAAGCAAAGGCTGGCAGTCTCTAGTGACAGGGGTCCTGCGAGGTAGTTAAGTTAAATGGTAGGGATAGTCTGCTGCCAGGTCATCTCCTTACGAGATGGGGTCCACACGAATGCTAGAGCTTGCCTGGCCAGCATCGCACAGGACCCAGGATGAGCCGGGGGACAGGTCAAGGGCTCCTAGGACAGGGGCGATCCAGGGTCCTCACCGGCTCCCCTCAAATCCTTCCTTGGGTCACGGTAGGCAACGGCCTCCTGATCCGGCTGCGGGCAGCCAGGCAGGCATGTCATTGCAGTAGATATAGTTAGCATTGCTGCGGTACTGAGGAACATCAGACCGCCTTAAGTTTACCCTACCAGAGTTAGTAGTTAGCAGTTATGGTTATCAGGACCCAGAGGGTCGTAGCCCCCTCCTCCCCGACTGAGCTAATAAAGTTGGTGCGGCCTGATTTTACCCCATATGAATAGTGTCCGTGTCTTCTTTTCGGGGTGAGGGACAATAATGTGGTGCTTCATGGTAACTGAATTTTCATTATAACAAAGAGGATGCTTAAATCTTGCATCTTTGGATGCATGGAATGGTAGTATTGTGACTTTCATTGAAAAACAAAGTGTACTGTCTGTTTTTCATGAAACACACTGGAAGCCATGGCTCACTTTGTGTTATAACTGAATTTGTGCTATAACAGTGCATGTTATAACTAGGGCTGCTTTTAGGTCTTCTAGCGCACCCCCTCCAGAAGGGGAAGGGACCACTTAGGAGGGTCCGCCCTCAGAGGCTGATGGAACCCCAGCGGTTCCAAGAGGTCCTGAGGGAGTTAACCCTGGACGTGGACGGCCACTCTGTGGATGAGCTAGTTCAGCATTGGAACAACCTGCTGGAGGAGGCCATTGACAGGGTGGCTCCAAGACGCCTTCTGCCTTGGTCTCGTCACCGCAGGAC
>QEPC01003915.1:1146490-1166842 GCA_003113815.1 Sphenodon punctatus | reverse complement strand
GGGGGGCAGGTCGGTGCTAGGTGCGGGGGTTGGGGGCAGGTCAGGGCTCATGATGTAGCAGTTGGTGGGCAGGTTGGGGTCCAGTGCGGGGTGGGAGGTCGAGACTCGGGGCGGGGGGCAGGTCGGTGCTAGGTGCGGGGGTTGGGGGCAGGTCAGGGCTCATGATGTAGCAGTTGGTGGGCAGGTTGGGGTCCAGTGCGGGGTGGGAGGTCGAGACTCGGGGCGGGGGACAGGTCGGTGCTAGGTGCGGGGGTTGGGGGCAGGTCGGGGCTCAGGATGTAGCAGGGGGGGCAGGTCGGGACTCAGGGGGGCAGGTCGGGGAGACTTTGAGGGGTAGTGAGCTGTCTCACACACCGCGGGGCAAGACGGTTGTTGTGGCCACGTGGCCACCAGAGGGCCAGGCAACAGCAGCAGCAGCAGCCAACAGAGCTCGAAGGGGGACACCGACGCAGCCCTTCCCCGGCTCTCTGACAGGAGAGAGGAGCTCAAGTGCGCATGTGCAAGGCTGCAGAACCAATTTTTTATTCAATAATAACTCGGTTTTGGCTACACCAATTACTATCATATTTCAGAAGTGGTTGTTATTGATCGCATGCTGCAAGCCTGTGAAGTTTGGGGGCTCAGCTCATCCAGGGGGAGGAGATATTGATGATTCAAAATTGTGAGGACGCTGTGCATTTTGACCACAACCAATTAACGTTTAAACAGTCATAACATTTTATTTTCCCAATGGATCTTCTTCAAACTTTGTGCATATGATGGTCCTCACAACCTATTGCCATGGATACATTTTCAGCAATGAAGCTCAAGTGGTTTCCTCAAAACCAGGGCTTTAGCAGTCCCCTGTTTATAATGGAGAGTGGCTGTGCATTTAAGTTTGTGTGCAGTGCATTAAAACATGCGTGCAGTACATATATATATATGCGCCTCTCTGTTTCTTGTTGGCTTAAGTGGACAGTTTCATTGTGCTGATGAAAGTGGGGAGGGGAAAAGAACCTAGCTCAAGCAAAGATCAAAGCCAGACAAGGTGCGTAATGGATAGTTAGAGGCGCCTGCTCCACTGGATGGTTGGGCCCAGTGAACATACTAAAGTGAATTGTATGGAATGGAATGCCAATTGGAAATAACAAGGAATGTGCAAATGACAATAGGCTGTAATGGACTGTAAAGAAATGCAGAGGAACTCCATTGCAGGCAAAGTCAAATACTTACCAGGTGCAAGGAGGCCATCGGAAATGACAATGCAGATCAATGGAAAAGCAGGGGAAATGCAAAGAAGGAGATAAAAGTAAAAACTACATTGAAAATGGTATGGAATGACAAACAGAGGGACAGGGAATAAGACTAATGAAAAGTTTCTGGGTAAAACAAGGAGAACATGCCTCCCTTCCCTGAGTTAGTGTCTTCACAGACCTGCATCGGTGGATAAAGTCACTGATGAGCCACACTGCAAAGAGGAATTGGGTTGGCTGAGGAAGTTGGAGACACCACTGTTAACAGGAGAACCCCCCCACACACACACTCATGACTATTGGGGAGTGGGTACCCCAATATCCACCATTCCTTAACTTCGGGGGGAATTAGCTTAATTCGTTAAACCCAGGGGTCCTGCGTGTCCTAACAGGAGAACCTCCTCCCACTCGTGATTATTGAAGGGTTGGTACCCCAATATCCACCGTTCCTTAACTTTGGGGAGAATTAGCTTAATTCGTTAAATCCGCGGTTCCTGCGTGTCCTAAGGATCAGTCTGAGGACAGATACGCGCTACAAGCAGTTTATGTAGCCTCCCCAAAAGTGAAGGAAAAGAGGGAGACAAAGATTCAATAAAACTTAAAGGTTTATTTATACACATAAACAGAGAAACACAGCCCCGGTCTGGCTGGTGGGATCAAAGGAAAAACACAAGCGGCAGCGGGGAAAATGAAAGTGAGGTGGGGAGCGGGGGTGGAAGATCCGGAAAAGAAACAGCGAGAGAGAGGGGGGGAGGGGGAGAGAGGGAAAGAGAGAGAACGAGCGGGGAAGTCTGGACCTGAGGTTACCTTTCCTTTCCTGTGGAAAAAGGGGACAGGTGACCCACGGATCCAGCGAAGTTCATGGGGGTTGAGAAGAAGGGGCAGACCTAAGTCTGGGAGATCTCTTAAGATACAGACAGGCACAGGGAAACCTGCACGTGTCCGCATCCAAAACCTTCTCAGAGTACAGCAGGGAAATGAGGAGCAGTTATAGGGTTGGGATAGGCTCGGGCATCGCAGAGGGAGGACAAAGGGAAGATTCAGGAGGACAAGGGATTCAAATGGCCCCATCGAGGCAACTCTGGGTGGGTGTACAATAGTTACAATAGGGACTCTGGTTGGGGTCGGGGTACAACATAAGAGAGAACAAAGGACACACCTGGGCATGAATGGGGGAAGGTATTTTCAGTGATTTAGGAGGAGAGGAGGGGTCTAAGGTTAATCGCCAACATCCCTTTGCATTTTCTTGATGGTGCTGGGAGGAGTGTTGGCTTCTGTGGGGGATTCTATCTTCCATGCCTTTGGGGCTGTTGCTAACCTGAGTTCTATTCACCGGTGGTTTTTCAAAACAAGGAGAACACCCTTTCTTAATTGCCCCATACTTAGTGAGGGCTCTCTCCCTTTAATCACCTTCCTTCCAGATCATGCCAGTTTCTACATGAGAGGGTTCTATTTCCTTAAGCTCCATGGTGGCTTGGCCCTATCCCCGCTCCGGCTCCCTAATGCCCACCAACCCATGCCTCACATGGCCTTGCCAAGTATGGGGGGGCTACTAACACCACAGTTCTGAGAGATTACCTGCTCCTCCCCCTGTCTAGAAATAGCTTCAGCAAGAGGTGGCAATCCAAGACTGGATGCTCCATTACAACTGCCCCAGGGAAGCATATTACACTCCAGACTGACTGATAACCAGGGTTCCTAGTTTTCTCTTTGCGACGAAAAACCAGAGAAAAACAGAGATTTTTCCTTTTCCCAGAGAATTTCATGGAAAATGGCAAAAACTTACAGGTTTGGGAGGAGGAAACAGGGAGCATGGGACAGCAAAAACACAGAGTGGAGCTGAGGGGAAGTAACCTTAAGGCATGTGCTGTGGGAGGAGTGGGATGGGGAGTTGCTCTGCATTTGGAGGGGTGTTACAGACCTCCTGTAGGGTGGAGAGGGACAGGAGCACTATGAATTGGGGCAGTCAGTGTTATAGGGGGACTTAGGGCAAATTCACACTTGCAGCAATTATCTGGATTTTAAAAAATTCAGTTCTCAATAGTTCACTGTTAACAAGTCCTGTTGCATTCACATGCATGCCATACTGGTTTTAACTACAGCGAAATAACGCATTCAGACCTTCTTGTAGGGTGCGCTTACCCGACTGCTCAGTGCAGTTCAATTACAGGAAGTGGCTTGTGGGGAGCCAGAAGGTTGCTGCCTTGTAAACAACATTCTTTGAGATGGCTCTGAACATTCTCACAACACACAACCTTCCAGCCTGCATGGATTTTTTTTTCTTGTATGTGTAGAAAGAGTTGGAAGGAATGGTCATTCTGAAGGGTAGAGTGCTTTTTATACTAGAGAAGCTTGAGACCATCATATGGTCTATTATTTGAATAGGGTGAACATGCACAACCCAGTTGGGAGAATGTTCGGAGCCAACTCAAAGAATGTTGTTTACAGGGCAGCAACCTTCTGCTTTATCTCACAGTCCAATCGGAGGGCTGGTGTCCCGCTGCTGCTACCGCTGCAACACTACTAGGAGGCAGAGGCAGATGATGGAAGGGGACAGGAAGCATGGAAGGGAGGCAGAAGAACTTTTGGGGGGAGAAGCTGGCTGCAGCCTGCCCCCAGCGATGCAAGTGTGGGGACCCAGCTGGTCTCACTACTTCCGGTAGGGGCAGGAGTAAAACAGCACACTTGGAAGCACGGTTGCATTCACATGCAGAAAATATTTCGCACCAGTTAAAACCACTACGATGTTGCTTTCACACTGCTGTAAAGTGCGGATTTATTGAAACCGGACACCAAAAAGGTAGGTTTGAGTAGCTTTGACATTCGGATTTCTTTAGTGCGATATTGACCACAATAATTCGCATTAGGGACTTCAGATGTGCATGATACATTCAAATTATGATTTAATTTTTTTAAAACCGGAACGTCTGAATCCCACCTTAGTATAGCCCAGGCTCAGAGAGACAGGGCACACCTCGGGCCTTGAGGGGCGAGGTACAGTCCAGCCTTGTGGGAGGGGTTTTCCCTGTCTCTGCTGGCTCTCTCCCTCACTCGGCACCTCTCTCCCAGTCACGCGGGCAAACTGGCTGCACAGCAGCAACTAGCAATGGATTGTTCTTCATTTTACTTCTAACAATAAACGAAAAACTTAAATAAACCTCCCAGACTCCAAGTCTTCTCGTTGCATGGTGGCCGCAGTGCTAGAACAGTCCACAGAGAGACTGGGAGCTACAGAGCAGAGATGACTCACTCATTAAAGCCTCCAGCTCCCCTGAAGTTCAGAAGCACAAACCTGGCAGAGGAATGGAGCCGCTGGAAGCAGGAATTCGAACTCTACACTGATCTGGCCATGACGACAACCGAAGAAGGAGATAAGGTAAAACTTTTACTTTACCTTGTGGGGGCCCAGGGCAGGAAAATATATGGAGGTTTAAAGTTGTCCCAGGAATCTCCACTCTCCACAGTATTGGCTGCCTTAGAGGCTCACTGTATGCCCAGGCGCAATGAAACAGTGGAGCGTTTTAACTTTTTCAAGAGGGACCAAAAGGAAAATGAAGGTCCTCCCACTTATGTGGCTGAACTGAGGTCGCTGGCTACTATATGCAAATTCGGGGAGTTGGAGGACTCCCTAATCAGGGACAGGATTGTCTGTGGGACCGCAGACAGAAAACTACAGGAGCACTTGATCCGGGAAGGGGAACTGACCCTAACAAGATGTATAGACTTGGTGCGAGCAGCGGAGGCTGCCAGAGATCAAGTGAAAGTTCTGGAGCCCGGTGGGTAGACACATTCTGAAGGTGGGGAAGAGCAAGCCCAAAGGTGATAGCAGACAGAAGCTAGCAGAGGTCCCACAAGGCAGGATATCAATAAAGCCCCGGAGGGATCATCAGAACCACAGCTGGGGAGAAAATTCAGTTTTTGTGGGAGAAGGCACGAGAGGAATAGAGACAAATGCCCAGCGTATGGGCAGAGATGCAATACATGTGGAAAACCTAACCATTTCAGCACCATGTGTAAGGCAAGCAGAAGGCCACAACGAGTAAAACTGGTACAAGAAGGGGGTGAAACCTCCTCCATAGAATCAGAAGATGAGGAAGACAGGGTGATGTCCATAACCGTCATTCCCCAGCCTCACCAGGTGAGGGCGGTAGGTGCAAAAAAGCAGGCTGCCATTTTCGCCTCAATGCTAGTAGGTGACAAGAAAGTGCGGTTTCAATTGGATTGTGGAGCCACATGCAACATAATCTCAAAAAAAGATCTGAGACCCAACACAGTGATCAGGAGAGCTTCAAGAATGCTGCTGATGTACAACCACACCACAGTGCAACCAGTAGGGAAGTGCAACTTGACAATAAGAAACCCCAAGAATGGAAAGAAATACGACTTTAAATTTGTGGTAGTAGATGAGAAGGGACTACACCCTCTTATGGGGTCCCTAGCCATCCAAAGGATGGACCTGGTGAGAGTACAGCATCACAATTTTGTGCACAGTGTCACCCAGCAAACAGTCATGCGGACTTGCCAGGAAAAAGGGACATTAGGCGAGGAAAAAATAACAGAAAAACAAGAGCGTGTAGGCAAAGAAAACCCCAGTAGAATGACAAGGAACTCTGTAGTAATGGAATTTGAGGATGTTTTTCAGGGAGATGGATGCCTAAAGGGCACAGAACACCTGGAAGTCGATGAAATCATACCACCGTTATGTCTATCCAGGTGAAAGATCCACGTGGCACTCAACAAGGCTGTGAAGGAAATGCTGACAAGCCTGACGGAGCGAGCCATCATTAAGCCAGTAGAAGCCAACACACCATGGGTGAGCAGTGTGCTGGTGGTCTGGAAGCCACCAGGTAAGCTCCGCATTTGCATTGACCCTAGACCACTTAACAAAGCACTCAAGAGGGCACACTACCCACTTCCCACAATAGAGGACATACTACCTGACCTAGCCAGGGCACGTTTCTTCACAGTGTGTGACGTGAAGGATGGTTTTTGGCACATCCCACTAGACAAGGCCTCAAGCAGACTAACCACCTTTTCCACACCGTTTGGAAGGTACAGGTGGTTATGCATGCCCATGGGCATCTCCACGCCACCTGAGATCTTCTAAAGGAGGCTACATCAAGCCCTGGAAGGGCTGCCGAGCATGAAGGTAATTGCAGACAACATTCTAATTTATGGAGAAGGGACCACCAATGAAAAAGCAGAGACAGATCACGACTACAACCTACACCATTTCCTAGAGAGATGCAGGAAACAAAACATCAAGCTCAACGCAGAAAAGATGAAACTTAAACAACGTCAGGTGGCTCACATGGGACACATACTTTCGAGGAATTGAAGGCAGACCCCAAGAAAATAGAGGTCATTGTGGACATGCCACCGCCCAGGGATGTGAAAGGCATACAAAGACTTATTGGGATGGTGAACTACCTCTCCAAATACTGTCCCAACTTGGCATCAGAGGCCGAACCTCTACGACAACTGACGCGACAACACATAGCATGGGACTGGGGACACTCGCAAGAACAGGCCCTACTAAGAATAAAAGAGCGGCTGGCCAAGGCTCCGATCCTACAATACTACCAGCCGTGACAGCAACTCATCCTCCAGTGTGATGCTTCCGAGAAGGGACTTGATACAGTGTTGTTACAGGACAGGCCCATCAAATATGCCAACAGGACACTGTCAGAAACTGAACAAGGGTACACACAAATGGAGAAGGAACTCTTGGCAGTGGTGTTTGGAGTGGAACGCTTTCACCAATATACATTTGGCCACCAGGTGGTAGTACTGTTCGACCACAAGCCACTGGAGACCATCATGCGCAAACCCCTGCTGGGAGCATCTAAACGCCTACAGCACGTGCTGATGAGACTGCAGAAGTACGACATCGAGATCAGATACTGCCCATGGAAGAACATGGTCCTGGTGGACACACTAAGCAGAGCCTTCCTTAAGCACGAGGGTGACAAGGGAGATGAGGACATCGAATCCATCAACATGCTCCTCTATGTTCCCATGCGCAAGGATAAGCTCAAGGAACTAAAGGATGCCACGGAAAATGATGCCACACTGCAAACGCTCAAGACCACCGTTCTTAACGAATGGCCAACGGACAAGGCTAGCGCCCCTAGAGGAACAGAAGCATACTACCATTGCCAATCAGAACTGAGTGTTCAAGATGCACTAATATTTAGAGGATCAACAATAGTGATCCCAACATCACTTCAACCAAAAGTATTAGAAACTATATACGCTTCACACATGGCAGTGGAAAGCTGCATAAGGCTTGTCCGAGGTCATTTTCAAACGAGCGCGCGGTGCACTCACGCGGGGTTTCAAAAACCCCGCGAGGAGAGATTAGACGAGACGCTGCCAGCAATCGCGCACACGACACGGCGACACGCATTCTTTTCAAGCCGTGAATGACCTACCTCGATCAGACTCCCGGTCAGTTCGTGGCTTGAAAAGAATGCGCGTCACCATGTCATGCGCGCAATTGCCGGCGGCATCTCGTCTAATCTCTACTCGCAGGGTTTTTGAAGCCCCGCGTGAGTGCACCGCACCCTCGTCTAAAAATGGCCTGAGACTGCGTGCACTGACCTGGCATGGGAGCACAAATATGGGCATTCTGTGAAAGGTGTGAGACCTGCAGAGCAGACAGTACGCAACAGCAAAAAGAGACACTTACGATACCCACTTACGATACCCTGGGAGAAAGTGGGGATCGACTTCTTCACGTGGATGGAGGAACAGTACCTGATGGTGGTCGACTACTCCTCCAACTTCTGGGAAGTCGACAAGCAAGAAGACACCCGGTCCAGAGTTGTTATTGAAAAGCTAAGAACCCATTTCACCAGACATGGCATACCGGCCCAGCTGATGAGCGATAATGGCCCTCAGGTCACATCAGGGGAGTTCCAGAAATTCGCCCGGAACTGGGAGTTTGAACAAATCACCTCGTCCCCTGCCTACCCACAGAGCAACGGCAAAGTGGAATCAGCAGTAAAGAGAGCAAAGAGACTCAGTCGAGCAACAAAGAACGGTACAGATCCCTACCTCTCCTTCCGAATCCTAGCTCATCACAACACACCCACTCAGGGTTGTAGCAGCAGCCCAGCGCAGGCACTGTTGGGCCGCAAGACAAGGACACTGATTCCCGTGTCAAACAACCAACTTGAACCAAAAACAGAGAGATACCATCACCAGGCACAGGCAAGCCAGATACTACAACAGCTTGGCACGAGACCTCCCCACTCTGGAAACAGGCACACACGTGTGGATCCAACCAGCAGAAGGCACCAACAACACATGGGCCAAGGGGATCATAGCAAAAACAGTAGTCCCCAGATCATATGAAGTGACCACCCAAGGGACGCTCCATACGGCAAAATAGGAAACACCTACGAGTGAGACACAGCCAAAGGAGGCAGCCGGAGACTCAGCTGCTGTGACAGAAGGCACACCTCGGACTGACCAGGACAGGAGGGGGTGAGAAGGATGACAACAACAAAGAACTGCAGCCTGCAGCGTTTAAACAAGGAGCCAGAGTGGGTCCAGGGACTAGTAAAGGAAAATCCACCAACACAAAGAGACACAACAGATGACACAGGAGACATCGAGATGCCTCCCCTAGAAGGTGAGGAGAGGGACCCGAACAGAGAACCAGACTCCCCAGTGACGGAGCAGAAGGGAATCCAGAACAGACAGTCCAGGGTGGGCCGTCCGCTGAGGGCGCCTGGGTACCTAAAGGACTATGTAACCGATTAGAGCCCATGGTAAAGATGAGGCTCCAGTGGTGTCCAAGTGCTAGCAACCTCTGCCCCCCCCCCCCCCCCCAAACACACACACAACATCACCCTCAGGTGATAAAACGTGGGGACTCTGGCCCAGCGGGTCACTAGAAGCTTCATTTTGTTGTTTTTTTTCCTTTCTTTTTTCTGTCCCTTGTGTTAATTTTGTTGATGTTGTAGAACAAGGGAATGTTTTCGGGGAAAAAATAAAAATAAAAAGGAGGAAAGATGTTATAGGGGGACTTGGTATAGCCCAGGTTCAGGGAGACTGGGCACACCTCGGGCCTGGAGGGGCGTGGTACAGTCCAGCCTTGTGGGAGGGGTTTTCCCTGTCTCTGCTGGCTCTCTCCCTTGCTCAGCGTCTCTCTCCCGGCTGGGCGGGCAAGCTGACTTCACAGCAGCAACTAGCAATGAATTGCTCTTCATTTAACTTCTAACAATAAACGAGAAACTTAAATAAACCTCCCATATTCCAAGTCTTCTTGTTACAGTCAGGTCTTCTGGACCTAGGGAAGAGGGGACAGGAGGTGGGCCTAATTGGGCTCTTAGTGGCTTCCCCAAGTGCCAGCCTCTATATGGACCCCCTTTCTGATTAGAAGAGACGTGCAAGACCAAGCTGGGAGGAGGAGGCAAAGAGCGCAGGGCAATGGAGGGGAAGCAACCTAAAGGCATGTGCTGTGGCGGGGGAAGGTACCGTGCTCTGCATTTGGAGGGGTGCCACCAATCTTTAATATGGGGGTCGGGGACTGCTGGTGGGACAGATAGCTGCAAAACTGTATAAAAACAAAAGTATTCCAATAAAATGTGGTGTTGTAACTCATACCTATATATTGTGGTACGGGAAAGTAAAAAAGTGTTTATATTTAATTGCAGAAAAACAGAGATTGTGGTGTTGTTTTTTAAATCAAAGAATTTATGTTTTGTTTATCAATTTCCATTTTTTGACACAGAAAACTAGGAACCCTGCTGATAACTGGTACAATAGAGAATCTGCACTCCATCAGGTGGATGGGTTCAGGGATGTTATTTTGCTGCAGAGACAGGTGGCGTCTGGCGGTGCAGGTGCCAGCTCTGATTCAGTAGAGGACAGGCAGCAGCTTGATAAGATCAGGCAAGTTTCCACTGCCTGCCCCAGCCCTGTGGAACACAGGATAAAGCTACCTTCTCATAGTTTGTGTGCAGCGGAGCCGTGCATGACCTCCTCCAGAATTTAGTTGTGGCGTCTTCTCTGCACCAGTGCCATCTGGGAGTCCGGGCAAAGCAGGTCACCTTGCTTGGCTCGGCATTCATCTTTGTTGTCATAAATTAGTTTCCACTCCAGCAACATGTGGGATGTGGAGAAAAGCCTCCTCCTGCTGGGCCAGATAATAAGGCTGGAAAAGAGCAACAGGTTTCTCAAAGTCTCTTTGGAAGCCAGCCAAACCTAGGCAAGCAGGGAGGATGGAGGAAGCAGGTGGAGCAGACAGTGTTGTGGGGGTGTCTCCCCTAGTCTCACAACCACAACAGGCGACACAAGTACCCAGGCTTTGAAGCAGCCCTAAAACCAATATTCAAAGCAAATACCAAATTTGGTGGATTTCAGATTTACTGTGCTGGGAAGTTGGAGCCCTGTTTTGAAGTGGATGTGTCGTTCTTTCCTTAACATAAAAATGTCCCCACCTTCCTAGCTCCATTCAGGCCCGAACCGACATGCCCGTTAGAAAAGGGAAACTGTTCCCATAATTAATTTTTGATGTTGAGTTAAATGTAACATACAGCGCAGGACGGCTGCATGTTACTCCACTGCTTTTCTCTGCCATGTTGTTAGTTTTTTGTTTGTTGATGGGCCCCGTGCTCGAGGGGAGGGGCTCCAGAAATGCCGCAGGCCCTCCACAAGTTGGGGTGCCACACTTTTGTGTGCCTGTGCTTTACACCAATGCTCCAGTTCTCACACTCACGTTGTTTCAGGTTTATTCACGGACCCTATGTATTGAGAGGCCCTTTGGAGGGCCCAGTGTGGTCGAATAGTCCATCCTTGCCTGGCCCCAGCTTGGGTATATTTTCATTCAGTTTAGCAAAGAGAATATTTGTTGTCAGAATTCATTCTCAGTTGCTGCCCCACAATTATGGAACTCCCTCCCCTTGGAGGTCCACCTAAGCCCGAGACTGTTCACCTTCCGGAGAAGATGTAAGACCTTTTTGTTTGGCCAGGCATTTGGCAGGCAGGAATAGAGCTGGGAGGGGTTTGGTAGAAGGACTTGGGGAGGTGGATGGGGGGGGGGTAATTGGGATGGTGTGGGATTTAAGGGTTTTAAAATGTTTAATTGAATTTTATATTTTTTAGTCTGTAAGCCACACTGAGTCCTTCGAGAAGGGTGGAGTAGAAATGTAAATAAATAAATACAAATGAAAATGGGATTCACTTTCTCTGTCATTCACAGTTTTGAGTCTTTATTTCAGTTCTTCACTTTGGTATTTCTTTTGTCACTTCATCCTTTTGGTATTTGTCACCTTGTTAGGCTGCTTTCACATATGACAAAAATGGGGTATTATAATTGCTCAAGATAATACCGGGTATTATAATTGCTGGAGTTTTGTAATGTGTGAATACACTATTCCCCTTTTATGCTGCAAGATCTTGGGCCATTGTAAGAGCTACCAAATGTGGCTTTTACAATGACCCAAGATCTTGCAGCATAAAAGGGGAATTATAATACCCGGTATTATCTCCAGCTATTATAACAGCCCATTTTGTAAGGTATGAAAGCAGCCTTAGTCTGGTATTTCAGTATTCCATACTGTGTCTGCTTCAGTGTTTCAGCATTTAGTAATTTGGTACTTTTTTTGACAGTAATACTGGGGTGGGAGAATGTTAAATTTGTGAATGTGATTGGTCCATCTGTGTGATATAATACAGCAGAAAGCCATGAAAGTTGAGTTATGAAGAACGAAGTAACCAAAGTCAAGGAGGTAACAAATACCAAAACGCTGTGAAGTGGTGACAAAGAAGCAAATTTGGATACACTGATGATGTGGAGGGTTACCATACCACCCCTTTAAAAGAGGACATTTATGAAAAATACATGTTGCAGGGCTGCACTAGAACTAATGCAGCCCTGCACTATGTATTTTTCATAAGCGGCCTCTCTTAAAGGGGAGGTGTGGTAACCCTAAATTTGATCAATATATGCGAATAAATATGCAAAGTATTTTCACACATGAAAATGAGTATGTGGGTGGATATTCAAGACCTCATTAGTGGCCCCACCCCCTCCTGCTCAGGCTTGGCAGGGCCAAATAGTAAGGTGGTCCGCCAGAGGAAATTGCGGTTCAGTTCCATTTTACAGTTTTGGCTCTACAATTTCTGGATTTAAATATGAATTTGTATTACAGATCCATATTTAAATCAATAGAAAATAATTTTTAAAATTAACATTGCACATGCACAAAATGGCTACTGGGCTGTTCTGCACATGCGCGTCCTTTTCCAAAATGGCAGCAGCAGCATCGCCACCATTTTGGAAAAGGGCAGTCAGTCGGCATATGTGCAAAATGACCACTGTGCATGTGCAGACTAGCTGCACTTTTCCAAAATGGTGGCAAAGCTGCTCCTGCCATTTTGGAAAAAGATATGCGTGCAAAGAACAGTCTAGCAGCCATTTTGTGCAGCTTTTTAAAAATAAATATTTAAACCGAACTGCAAAGGGCATGCTGCCCAGTGTCATGGTTCAGTACAAATTAATCCAGAACTGTTTGTTAGGAGCAGTTACAGATTAATCTGAACCAAATTCCTGCCTCTGCCAATTGGCAGTGCCCCTTGGGCTGGAGCAACAAGGCCTACCAGCAAAGGCACATTACTAGGGTTGCCACCCCTCTGGGTTTCACCTGGATACTCCAGGTTTTGACCCAGGTTCTCCGAGCTCTGGGGTAGGCCCCCATTTCTCTGGGTCAGCCAGAGGAGAAAATCTGGACTTCCAGGGGCAACAGGAAGCAGCCACATCAGAAAGCGGATGAGCCATGCGGACTTTTCTACTCCCTTCCCAACCTGGCTCCCGAGCAGCCATGATGTCTGCCAGGCAGGGTTATGTCAGGAAAGACTGTGACAATCCCTTTGATCTGTCCCTTTCTCACATGGCCCTGCCCCTTGAGGATCATCATGATGCCCCAGAGGAGTAGGGTTGCATCAGAAATGGGCGTGAACCCCCCTTTGTCCTACCCCCTCTGCTGCGGTTCTCCCTCTACAAACCCTATGTACATGGCAATAATTCTCACCGCTTTCAACTCCTTGCACTTACTGAAACATGGATCTCTCACTCTGACTCTGTCACCCCTGCCACCCTCTCCTCTGGAGGCCTTTCGTTCTCTCATCGATCCCGCCCCAAAGGCTGAGGTGGTGGCGTGGGCCTTCTCCTCAACAACCCCTGTCGATTCTAGCCCCTTTCCCCTCCCCCCTCCCTCCCCTCCTTGAAGGCTCACTCTGTGCGTCTCTACTCCCCCCTTCACCTTCGTGTCGCTGTCATCTACCGCACCCCTGGCCCCCTCTCCTCTTTTCTCCCAGACTTTGAATCCTGGCTTACCTTCATCCTCTCTGATGATACCCCCACTCTCATTCTTGGCGACTTCAACATCCATGCTGACACACCTTCCCAGCCCTCTGTCTCCCGCTTTCTCTCCCTAATCTCCTCCTTTGATCTCTGCCTCTGGACTGATTCCCCCACCCACACCGACGGCCACTCTCCCGACCTCATCTTCTCCAGAAACTGTCCTGTTGCTGACCTCACCTTTGATCTTTTCCCCATGTCTGACCACCACCTCGCTTCCTTCAACCTCTCCCACCAACCCCATCTTCTTCCCCAGTTCCACGCACCTTCCATGATTTGCAGGTTATCAACCCTTTAGACTTTGCTTCCTCCCCCTCCCCACTCCTGTCCTCTCCTCCCGACACTGCCATCTCTTTTCTCAATGCCTCTCTCGCCACGACCCTCGACTGTCTTGCCCCCCTCTCCTGCCCCGTTCAACCCCAAAGCCCCCATCCTTGGCTCACCCCCACTATCCGCTACCTCCGCTCAGGCTGCTGAACACCTCTGGCGCAAATCCCGTTCCCACCCTGATTTCCTCCATTATAAATTCTCCCTCTCTTCCGCTATCTCCCTGGCAAGGCAACACTACTATGCCTCCTGGATTGAATCCTACTCTCGTGACCCCCGCCGCCTCTTCTCCACCTTTTATTCCCTTCTCAAACCCCCCTGTCCCCTCCACCCTCTTCCCTTTCTGCTCAGGATCTTGCATTATTCTTCACCTCAAAGATTGACAAGATTCGCCAGGACATTGCTTCCCACCCGTCTCCTCTCCCCGCTCCCTCACCACCCCTCCCCCTCACCCCTTTCCTCGCTCCCTCCTGCCTCCCTTGAGGAAATCTCCTCTTTGCTCTCTTCCTCCAACCCCTCCACCAGCTTCCAATACCACCTCTACGCTGATGATACTCAACTCTATCTCTCCACCCCCTCTCTTTCCCCTTCTGTCCAAGCTTACCTCATCAACCGTCTCGCAGATATCTCCACCTGGTTGTCGCGACGTCAGCTCAAGCTCAACATGGCTAAGACTGAACTCCTTATCTTTCCTCCCTTCCCTTCCTCTCCCTCTTCCCTGTCCATCCTTATTGATGGGGTCACCGTCCGCCCCGTACCTTGGGCTTCGTCTTTGACACTCACCTTTCCTTTAAACCCTACTTCGACTCTGTTGCCAAGTCCTGTCACTTCGCCCTCCACAACATTGCTCGGATTCGCCCCTTTCTTTCTGTCTCCTCAGTCAAAACCCTTGTTCATGCCATGGTCATCTCTCGCCTTGACTACTGCAACCGCCTCCTTACGGGCCTCCCTGGCTCTCACCTGTTCCCCCTTATCTCCATCCAAAACTCCGATGCTAGGGTCATCCACTCAGTCCGTCTCTTCAACCACGTGCAGCCTCTCCTCTCCTCACTTCACTGGCTCCCCCTTTCCCAACGCATCCTTCACAAACTCCTGGTGTTCACTTACAAATCCCTCACAACCTGGCTCCCCCTTACCTCTCAGCCCTAGTCTCCTTACACACTCCTGCACGCACTCTCTGCTCCTCCTCTGCCCCCTCCCTCGCTCTCCCTCGTCTCCCCTGCTCCCCTAACTGCCTTTGTCCCTTCTTCCTTGCTGCCCCCCATGCCTGGAACTCCCTCCCTGCCCACATTCGCCTTGCCCCCTCCCTCCGCACCTTCAAATCCCTCCTCAAAACCCACCTCTTCCTCGCTGCCTTTCCCGACACCTGTTAGAACTTTCCTTTCAATATTTACTGTCTGCCCTCCCCGCAGACTCCTGCCTAACAGCAACCAAGCCAAGCACGTGGCCTGAGACTTCGCATCCGCTTGAATGTAATTTATCCCTTGTCTCTCCCTATGTCCCCCCTCCGTGTCTATTAGATTGTAAGCCATAGGCAGGGACTGCGTCTATCTTATTGTTCTGTAAAGCGCCAGGTACACAGCTGGCGCTATACAAATGCTTATAATAAATAAAATAAATAATAATAAGAATAATAAGAATAATAAACAGAGGGGAGTAATTACCCTGCCTGTTCCTGACTAAATTCCCCATTGAGCTTAACTCCTACTTATGCTTAGGCACCAAAATAACGGTCTAGGCTTTAAAAAAAGGTGAGCCCTCAGGATGGACTTTCAGAAGAGCTCTGTGCTCCGAGGAAAAGTGCGCTGAACTTATCAGAAAGCCCAGCCCCCTAGAGAGTTGGTGAAAGCAAACACACACCAGCCAACATACACACCAGCCTACATACACACCAGCCTCCACACTACCCCATAACCCAACCTTTCAACTAGCCAGTTATCTCCTGTCTCACTCTCTAACCTCTCAGCTAGGCCTGTAGCGGAATATCACAGCGGTAGCTATTTCCGGCGGAAACAGTGTTTCCGCAATTAGTGGAACGGCATGGCAGAGGCTTTCATTCCGCGGTTTCATTCCGCGGTTCCGCTTATTTAATTCCGCAACTTAGTGGAATCATGGAAACATGACATTTTCGCGATTTCCGCAATTCCGCCAACGCCAAAAAATAGCGGAATAGCGGTTTTCCACGATTTCCGCAATTTTTCCACAATTTTTCCGCAATTCCGCGATTTGCAGAATTCCGGCGGAATTAGCGGAATATCCGCAGAAAAGTCGCGGTGTGGCACGGGCAGTTCCGAAATGGCGGAACGGAATCGCGGCGCGGTAAAAGCTGCTGCCGCATCAGCCCTACTCTCAGCTTGTTCCTTGTGAATGCTCCTAGGGAGTTAAAGCAGCTCTCCCCTGAAGAAGCTAACCATGGAATAGGAGTGTTATGAAGCCAGATTCCCAGGCCCTGTGAGAGAAATTTGGGATCTTGTAGAAGATCAGACTCGGGCCCACATGCTCACCTCCATCTTTCTGAGTGATGCTGGGAGGGTAATTACTGTCTGACCTCTCAGTAGCTGTGGTTTTAGGTGGGAGAGCATCCTCCTGCTGTGAGATGGGGCAAGAAGTGACAGAAAGACACTCAGCAGCCTGAGGCTCAAGTTGAGAATATGCTGCAAGGTGAGCTTTGGTAAGGAATTTGCCTCCACCTAGTCCCCTCATGAGGCCTGTAGCCTTCTTCCTCCCATACTTCAAATCCACCAGAAACCAGCCCCTTGCTGCTAACAGTGAGCTATCCCTCCTCAGTCATCTCTGAGATTCACCTTCAGGAAGGAAGGAGAGGAGGGGGATTTATGGAGGCAGGGCAAGCTGCCGGAGAAGAGGGCTCTGCCAGCACAATCTTTTAAACAGCTGTAACAGCCTCGACTATCTTTTAATGTGTCAATATTTCTCCCAGATTATGTGCAGTCACTTCTCGGCCCATTATCACTCAAATGTGTGTTTTATGCGACTGCAACAAAGACGGGTCATTCCCATTACGGAGCAAAGGAGGGATGAGCTTGGCTGGCAGTAATTTAGAGCTGGGGGCTTTCCAGGAGTGTGGAGAGGGGAGAAGCCCATAGCCTTCCAGGAAGAGGTACAGAGAAAAGAAATTAAGTAACAAGAGTCCATAGTAAAGTGTTTGAGTGGAAGGGTAGCCTGGCCGCCCAACCCCCTGACATATCATAAAAGCAGGGGAAGAGGGGAACCTGTTATCCCTGAATTTGGAGTGCAAGGAAAGTCCCTTGCACCCCAAACTCAGGAAAAGGTGTCTCCTCCCCACCCCCTTTCATTTCCAGGGGAATTCATACAAGTTTCTAGTTCTGAAATGACCAGATGTCTTCTGCTCCAAAGGACAAGAACCCCCAACTAGTCTGTGTGCCAAAACTGTGGCACCACAGGTGGAAGGAGTGGCAGCCAAGCCTGGGGTAGCAAAACTGTTGTGGGTCAAGCCAGCAGGTACTTGAAGGCTGGAAAAGTGGGAAGGGGTCACCAAGGAATATGGTGGGTCAGGAGGACTGAAATGTATCAGCAACGTATAGCTGTATGTGTAGGAGCCCAGAACCACAACACAGGTAGCTGCAGATCAGAATCAAGGATCAAGCAACAGGGTGGGACTGAGCTGTGCGTGGGAAGCCATAGGCTGGACCAGCATCATGAGTTGTATGGTTGAGGGGCATGCATGCAGCTGGACAGGGAAAGTTTCTAAAACATCAGCTCACTGTGCCTTGCTCAAGCAGCACCAAAAGGATTTGGTTCCACACCCTGATCCCTTAAGCTTTCCTTCCCTCAGCTCCAGAAGCTCAAACTCTGACCCCCTGGAAGTACCACTCTCAGAGCACATCTCTGAGTAATACAAACTACTTGGCGGCAGTGCTGGGAACAGGGAGAGCACAAAGCAGCACAAGCTGTGGAGTTCGTGGCTCCAGCCATTGCCCTACCTCCCTATGGTCTGGATCTTGAAATGGAGGGGCTAGCTGTTTAAGGAGGAAGTTCCTTCCAGCACTCCCAGGGAGCACTTTTCAGCTCTTGATTCCAATAGCAATAACATTCAAAAGGAAAGACAGGAGACCCCTAAGTTGGGAAGCTATGTGACCCTAGCAGGCCTATTCAACACCATTTGACTCAGCTGGAAGGACAGGGGTGCAGCCAGAGGGCAAAAGGATTACATATGGGCCTAGTGTCCCCTGAAGGAGATTACCAGCTTAAGGGCCTACAATCAGAGGCCCTTAGGACAGGCCTGTACTGAGGGAATCAATTAGCCCTGGAACCCACTACCCACCCCACAAAAAGAATGCACGCCGCAGGGAAACAAAGTAGAAACAGAGCCACAGCAGCACAGATACCTGGTGCTGCAGATTTATCAGCCATCGTAGCGCCCTAGGCACAATCAGCAGCGACAAGCGTAAGGATGACAGAGGAGCAGACTGCAGACAGGCATCGGAAGTGCACAGCTCTGCCTGCTTCATGCAGAGAGGCAGTCTATTAGCGCCTTCACAGTTCACACAGTGTCGCCATGCCGCTTAGCACAAGCCACATCAGCACCAGGGTGATGGTGGGAAGGGGGTGGGGGGGAGTGCACTGGATTCTCTTCTCTCTCCAATGAACATCAATTGCAAGTAGTAACAGGGAGACAGGTAGTGCAGCTGAAGCATCCCCCAGTGCTGGAATAAGACAAGTACCTTTGATCCTAAATCAATGGAGGGAAGCGTGTCAGAGACAAGAGAACATCCATCAAGGGCTCACCTCACACTGGATCGCAGGAGAGAAGAAGCCTTCTCCATGTGGTGCAGGGGAGTGGAACAGGGGAGGACAACAGAGGGACACATCCCTCTCCTTGATTTCAACCCTCCATGATTTCTGTGGTGGAGAAAGAATAAGTAGTGGGTGATCCCACAACCCCAAATTTGGAAGAGGGGGTGTGCTCTTTCCATCCCCATTTTATCTGGTGGGTCAGGACAGGATTTGGAAGTGAAGGGACAGGCCTGTACCCTC
This sequence comes from Sphenodon punctatus, assembly GCA_003113815.1. Taxonomy (NCBI): domain Eukaryota; kingdom Metazoa; phylum Chordata; class Lepidosauria; order Sphenodontia; family Sphenodontidae; genus Sphenodon; species Sphenodon punctatus. The sequence goes on along the minus strand of QEPC01003915.1, from coordinate 1,147,894 downwards.
CTCACTTTGGATCATTGTTTCTCCACTGTTGACAGACGGAACCAGCTGATGGGTCAGAGCCCAATGTAGGAAGGAAAATACAATGAATTCCATGCCATGCCCTCAAGTGAGATGGGGCCAGGGATCTAAAAAAAAAATCCTCAATCATCATTGAGGAAAAGCAGCCAGGAGAGCAAAGACTAGAGCGGGTCAAAAATCTGTGCCAAGTTTGGAGAATATACATGCTACTTTCATTTCAAAGTGTTCATAATGGAAATAGTCAAAAATGAGAAATACCTTCCATGGTTTCTAACCCCTCCACCCCAAATTTCAAATTTCCATTTTCCAAAACTGTTTTCCTAGGTTGTTGTTCTGTTTTGTGCTTACTGAAAACCTGAATTTTTTCAGAATCAGAAATTTCAGTTTCTAGGAAGTTTTTCAGTGCTGAAATCTATAAATAAGGCAGAAATATTCCCCCCAAAATTTGGATGTGGGGGAGAAAGATAGAAAAGCCAAACATTTAACTGAAAACAAAGTTTCACAAACACTGTCAGAAATTAGCTATTTTGTGTTTGGCGATCAGAAAATTTCAGCCTCCTCTAGGGAAAGCCCCAATTAGCTTTGGGCAGCCTTGAGACCAAGCTTCCTACTCACCTACTGCCCCAACAATATGCCTCATTCAGGACACTGTGAACTTGTAATGGATGGGCTTGGATGTTAAGTCCTTGCAGTCTCAGGACCTTAGCTTGGTTCTGACACAGAGCTGGTCCCTTTATCAACAGCGATGTGTCTTTCATACAGCTTCAATGTACAGCAATTGCCATTGCTCTCATAACAGTCTCTTGTCACTTTTCCAGGCTCAGATACAGGCTGCAGGCCCCAATGGTGCAGGGCTGCGTTTCCTCAACCTGAACTCCCCGCTGGATGATGCAAGGGTGTGTAGCTGTAATAGGGACTAGGCATGGGCGAACAGATCGCGGTTCGTGTTCGGCCGTTCGGTTCGGCCGCGATCGGTTCATGTGTTCGTGTTCGGCCGTTCGGTTCGGCCGCGTTCGGTTCGTGTGTTCGTGTTCAGTCATTCGGTCGTACCTCGCGTTCGCGTTCGCCCGTTCGGTTCGGCCGTTCGTGTTCGGCCGTTCGTGTTCGGTAGTTCGGGCAGGTCGTACGTTCGTGTTCGGCCGTTCGGTTCGTTCACCATCGGGTTGTGCGTTCGTGTTCGGTCGTTCGGTGTTCGGGTGGTTCGCGTGTTCGCGTTCGGCCGGAAATATCGCGGGAAGCCGTAAAATCGGCGTCGCGCCGGAAATTCATGTGCGTGTGCGTGAGTGAGGCGAGAGGGTGTGTGTTTGTTTCGGTGGCTGCTTGTGTAGTGTGTTTTGGTGATTGTTTTGGCTGTGCTGTGTGTTTGGGTGGGTTGGTGTGTGTTGT
>QEPC01003915.1:1119575-1141836 GCA_003113815.1 Sphenodon punctatus | reverse complement strand
CTGGCAGTAAGGGTCCTGCTGCTGCTGGAGGCAGGGATAGACCCAGATGGCTGAGGGTCGCTGCTCCTACTCCCACCATCCCCAGGGGCATCCCGCTGCATGGCCCGCTCTGCCTGCCTGACCTTCTCGACAACCATCCCCTTCTGGAGGCCATAGTGCGCACTTTCGCGTGCCATGCTGCCCTTGATCCTGGGGTCCAGCATGGTTGCCAGGACATATTCGAATACCTCGATATTGAGGTATTTAAAATGCAATTTATAAAGAATGTGTGACCGGCAGTTTTTAATGGCAGTGGCTCGTCTAAAAGCCACGTACGTGACTTTTCTAAGGCCGCTTTTAGATGAGCGGCGCGCGAATGCGCATCACGATCGCGCATACTTTGAAATGGCCACCTTTATTAATTACACGAGACGGAAACGGAGTATTATGCGCATATTATGGCGGTGGCGCATTTTTAAAGTCCGCAAACTAAACACCTCACAATCGAGGTATTTAATTCACAGACTTTAAAAATGCGCCACCGCCATAATATGCGCATAATACCCCACTTCCGTCTCGTGTAATTAATAAAGGCGGCCATTTCAAAGTATGCGCGATCGTGATGCGCATTCGCACGCCGCTTGTCTAAAAGCGGCCTAAGGCTGATCATTTAAATCTGTGACTCCCCCCCCCAGTGGCACCTCTAAAAACAGCCTAAGCTGCTGGTGTCCCCTTTAAAAGGTCCAGCAGGGGAAACAGGGGGTCTGCTTCACCTTTATTAAACAAGAAACTAAGTGGATTTCATAAAGTCAAGCTGTTCCTTCCATTCTTTAGTTCTAGATGGGAAACCCTTTCCCCTCCTGTGGGCCACTTCAAAAGTTAGTACAAGCTCCAGGGTCACATAGAAGTTGGGGGCAGAGGTGCTTACGGTGTGTGTTCAGGATGGGGGAAGGAAAGGGAGAGTCTAGATCATGGATCTGTGCCATGGTTTCATCCCCTATCCTTGAGTGCATGTTCTCATCTCTGCTCCTTTACCCTGAGCTCCCTCTTTTAGTGCTTGAGGGTACAGAATGGATCCATGGATCAGATCAAGGAACTGGAGAGGGGTCAAATAAACAACAGCCGCAAGCCAGACAACACAGCATTGGCACCCACCATACTGGAGTACACTCCACCAGCCACCCTGCAGTTAACTTGTCTTCTTCCCCACCCCATCCCCCCAAGTGTGCAGAACCCCTCTCCCTAGAGATCACCCCAGCCAGGCCCACTCTGCCTACATGCAACAACTATTGACCCAGCTTGAATTCCTGTCAGCATCCTAGAAATTAGAGATCCCAGTCCCACTCCTCCATTTCAAGGTTAGCATCTCCTCCTCCCCATCCCTCACTCCCACTTGTGGTGTGGACAATGCATGGCCAAGCAGAAAGTCCCAGCAGTTGCAGTTACAGATTTTAATTAAAATTAACTGTCACCAGTGACTCTTGGCTAGGATGATTAAGTCACCAGGTATCGACTCTGCTGACAGAGAACGTAATTAAGACCTGAGCGTTCCTCCCCCTGCAGCCCTCTCCAAGGCCCCATCGGAATGTTAATGACTGCTCCAGATCGAGAGTTGGGCTAGGACTCGGAGGTCAGAATGTGCACACCAGCAATTGTGAAGTCTCTGCAGAAATTTACAGAGTCCCAAAGCCAGGCCTGAGCAATATTCAGGTCTTCCTGGAACGTGGGGATGTATTGATAGCTGAAGCTATCTTTACATAAGTGAAATGACTACATCTGTCTCATACGCACAGCTGTTCTGTATTCAAGGACACCATCCGAGAGGGTTTGAATAGCTCAGATGAACCTTCCTTCTTAACCTCTCCCGGCACACTGAGAACAAGCTGCTGCACTTGCCAAGGATAACCGGAGCTGCCGTATCCTACAGAAAGTGCTCTTTAAGTGCCAAGTAGAAATTAGCCCTAGATCCCAAGGCATTTTGCATAAGAAAGGGAGTGTCTTTATCCCCATTTTACAGAGGAAAAAACTGGAACACAGAGCAGCAAAGGGGTTTGTCCACAATCACCCAGCAGGACAGCAGGAAACACAGGTGTGGCAACAGCTTAAGATTTATGGAGTATGACAAATTTATGACTATCAGAAATATGCCATGTACTATAAAGCAATGCCTTTGTAATTCCAAAATGCCTGTATGTAAGTCAGTCATGCTTGGTGTCATTTCAATCCATGTGAAACAGTGAGTACATGAGATAAGAGAGTGGAGATATAAAATATTACTTTAGATACTTCAGTATGTGGATGACAGTGTTTTTGAGTGAGGCATAGTCAACAAGGAAAATCCACAAAGGTAGAACAAATCATTGCCTAACTAAGCACACACAGGGGCACTGGGGGGAAGACGCAAATATTTTACCTACCACAACACCCACTTCCTAGAAAAGAAGGGAAACAACTAAGTATAAAGAAACTGAGTTAACACCGAAAAGTTAGGATTCTGACTATCTCCCAGGCTATTCTGCTTCCCAGGAAGATCCTGCTTCTTCAGCAGCTCCCTCCAAACAGCCACTGCTTTGCAGCCATCCCATTTTAACCTTTACATGGGCGAGGCCACAGTGATGAGCAAGCCAGCCTTAAAGGGACCATTGCCTGGTTCATCACACACGTTTTAACACCAGTAATGTGGAGCCCCATTTATTAGATGTACAGAATATCTTTTAATGTGGTTGAAAAATGAGTACAAGAAATCTTCTGACACTTTCCCAAACTGTCAATTATTTATCTTATTGTTAATTTTCCACAATCCTTTCCCATGGCTAACTCAGATGCTCTTCCACTGATATAAGCTGGCCTTCAATGGGACTTCTCTGAACAAGTGGTTTGAGGAATGTAGCAGCCATTATTTAGAGGACTATGTGAAAATGTGAATCATGTCCACATATGCAAATCCATTCCCCATTTCAGCTCTAGCCCAGCTGTTTCCTTAGTCAGTCCCATTTAATGCAATGCAACGAACCAATGCAAGCCATGGGGAAAAGACTTTAGCCCACCCTCAGCTCTGGAGATGCACAGGCACTAGAGCGACTCAGTGATGCCCCTTCCCAAAAAAACCATGCATCTATGGTTTCTCAGATGGCCACAGACTAGAAGTGAGGCAGTACATAAATCTAGACATCATAGCTGCTAGATGTTAGCAGGAAACTTGCCATGTCCTCACCCATGACTTTTTGGGAGCCAACCCATGTTGAACATGTGGCTGGTTGCATAGCTGGCATTTACAGGCATAATGGGGAACTTTGTATTTACAGCCACAACAGTAAACTATTATTACGCCTGGTAATACCCAGTAAAGATGCCACTTTTTCCTCTTTCAAGCTAGACAGCTGCTCTCTTCCAGGACGTATTGGAGTGCAGGCCTGGGGTGTATTCTAAAAGCCACTTCTTGTAGCTTTGCCCTCATGCCCTGGGAGCCCCAACACAAGGCTCCTCTAGCAACACATCACCTTGTTCTCATGTCAAAACAACAACAACACTGAGCCACTTAAAGGGCCGGCACCACTCCTCCCCTGCAAGACCCCTTGGCCCGCCTAGCTAGGCGGCCACCAGGGGAAATTGGCGCGCTCCTGAGGACGGAGCAAGGTCGGTCGCGGCTGCACTCCCCGCTTGCAGCTGAATAGCTGCGGGCGGGAGCGTTGCCGGGCAGAACTGACGGGCCGCGGCGGGAAGAACGGCGGCCCGGTCGAGGTTGCCCAGCAACAGGGGGCTTAGCCAATGGTCAGGTGCGGTCTGGAGAGCCCCTCCTCCTTTGCCTGTGGGGAATCTCCCGCCCGCTGGCCAGTCCGGCATTCCGCCGGTGTGCATCTCAGAGCTAGCCGCAGATCAGTGCAGCTCTGAGATGGGGAAAGTGAAGGTCAAGCGGGGAAAGAAGAAGGCCGGAGAGGCAGCGCGCGCGCCCGAAGTGACGGGCCAACGGACAGAGGACTCCAGGGCAGACGTGTCAGTGCTCAGAGCCATGCAGGCCAGGCTAGCTGGCTGCGAGGCGCTCATGCAGAGCATGGCTGGTGCCCAGCGGAGGGGATCCCTTCCGACGGTAAAAGGTGGGCCGGCAGGTCTGTGGGAAGGGGCTGGGCCCAGTGCCGTCTTGGGGCAAGAGGGAGCGGGAGGCCCATATAACCTGCCTCAAGGGGTCTTACAATTTATGGGACCCGGGCAGTTTATTCGGGAGCAACCCCCCTGGCAAGGGCAACCCCTCCCCCAGGAGCGCCCCCTTTCTCAGCAGCTGGTGCCCGGGCAGGCCATCCAGGGGCAACCTCTCTTCTCGGGGGCATTCCAGCAAGTAGGACCCGGGCAGGTGGGGCCTAGTGGAGCAAGGCAGCCCGGCTTTGGTGGCATGCCAGGGTCAAGCAGCATTGGGGACTTACAACCCCTGCTGAGTGGACTAGGAGCACATGAGGCATGGCAGGATGGAGCAGGAGTGGCACCGCCATCTGGGGCATGGAGTTTACCCCCAGGTGGTAGTGAATCACAACTGGCGGGAGGAGCTAACTTAGCCACACGTGAATGTGGGGCTAGCTTGAGCAGGGATCCCCAAGCAGCCATATCCCGCTTGGATGTGGGGGGTACGGTGATGCTTGGGGAGGGGCTCGGGGATAGTGAGCTTCAGGAGGCGGCAGGGCGTCTCCCTGAGTCGCAGCCAGGCTTAGTTACAGATGGGGGGTCGGGTGATTTGGCCCCCGCACCTCAGGAGGGGACTGGGGAGGGCGATGACCCGCAGCAGTCTGTAGGTGGTCGGAGAACAAGGGCAGGGCGTATAATGGCCATCCCGGCACGTTACAGGGAGGTAAACCTGGGAGAGGTGAGTGCGGCCTACGGTGGGGATGGCCTTCAGCTCGGGGGGGGGGACCCCCTTTTCCCGGTGCAGACGCAACAAGGGGTCATAGGAGCAGTACGTCCAGGCGACACGCAACAAGTTGGGGGTCAGGCCTTCCCCCCGCTGCCATCCCTGCATGCGGCTGGGGGGGCTGGGGGTTTGCCCCCGTGTTTCGACAGGTCAGAACGTCAGAACCGTGCAGGACCTGGGGTTGAGGAAGCGCTCCAGAGGATAGCTGCCCTGGAGCAGGGCCTGCTCGCAATGGCGCAGGGTTATCAACCGGCCCCGATGTCACAGCGTGGGCAACTGCAGGATGCCAATCAGCAGCCACGTGTGGGGCAACAGATGCAGCCGTATCCGTATCTGGAAGGTAGGAGTGAAGGGGAAAGGGCGGTCAGCATGGCGGGCTGCCAGCAGATAGGGTACAATTTTGGGGCAACGTGGGGGCCGCAGCAGGTGGGGTTCAGGGACCCGCGGTGTTCTATTAACACGCCAGTAGTAGGAACCACTGCACAGAGCACAGGGGTGCTTGAACAGACATCGGGTGCCAGGATTGATTACCCTTTCGGCTATCACTGGGGGCCGTCGGGGGTGGCAGCACGATCTTCGGGGCAGTTCCCGATGACATATGGCCAGGCACAGGTTGGTCAACCCGGCGGCATCCTTGGCAACGGGACTGTGGGAGCAGCACAACAGGCTGCGAGTGGCCTAGGACGCGGGGCGGGGGTCTTGGAGTCCCCGCGCTTGTGGTGGAATGGGGCTTGGACACCAGCCCCTGCTTTGCTTGGGGCCCCCACTCAGCCCGCAGGGGGGTTAGGCCAGTATGGTGCGCAGGCACTCCAGGTATGGGGTCACCCTTCAACTGGGGGGAATTTAGCTCTCGGGATGGGGAGACCACCGCAACCCCTTGGGGGGGGTATGCTGACTTGGGTGCCCCACTTGGGGCGCATCTTAACCAACAAACGCGTGAAAAAATTTGGAGAGGTGAGTATGTGGACATTTTCACGCTGTTATTCTCTGAGCCTCTCACAGACCCCAATGACAAAGAAAAGGATAAGGATAAAGAGCGCTTTAAGCGCCCGAAAGTTGACCGTAACTGGGCCAACTGGACACTGGCGTGGGCCGTGTACCAGGGAGTCGTGGTGCAGGCATACCCGGACAGGGCATACGCGATGATGAAGTATGCAGACCTCATCCGTCGGGCATATGATACCGGCCCGTCCGGGGCATGGCTGCGTTACGACGAGGCCTTTAGGCATAGGGCTTCATATACGCCAGGCCTCAGGTGGGACATGCATGCAACCGATCTGTGGCTGGATAGCATGTGTGGCAATGCGAGTGGGCCTCGGACGGATTGTGGTCACGTGTTGACACGGGGAGGGGTAGCCCCGTCGAACGAGCCATTTCGGAGGGAGGGCCGGAAGGCCCAGAACTTCGGAACTGCCCTGTGTTATGAATTTGCCCGTTCCGGTCGTTGTAACCGCAGTGAATGCAGATACAAGCATGCGTGTTCCATCTGCGGTGGGAGTCACCCAACAGCGGCCTGTGCGAGGGGAAGGCAGACAGGATTTAGGGGGCGCAGTAACACACCTGGAACAGGTAGAGGGGGACAAGGAGGTCAATCTGGGGGGAATACTGGAAAGGGCCCCAACCCCAGTTAGGGCTGATGAATTAGAAAGGGTCTTAAAGGAACATCCTGACAGGAGCGAGGTGGTGTACATAGTTCGAGGTTTTAAAGAAGGTTTCAGAATTCCGGCTCAGGACGTTAGGCCAGGGAAGTCCCCCCCATCAAATCTGAAGTCATTGAAGGGCATGGAGCATGTAGTTAGGGCAAAGATCAACAAAGAGGTAGAAGAAGGTAGGGTAGTAGGTCCATTTGCAACACCCCCGATACCGAACCTAGTGCTTTCCCCATTAGGGATAGTCCCTAAGAAAGCCCCTGGGGAATACAGAATGATACACCACTTATCCTATCCCAGAGGGCGGTCGGTTAATGACGCTATTCCAAGGGAGCTCACATCGGTTCATTACGTTCCATTTGACGTGGCGGTTAAAGCAGTGAAGAGAGCTGGCAGGTATGCTCTGCTGGCCAAATGTGACATCAAATCGGCTTTTCGCCTGTTGCCCGTGCACCCGGATAGTTTCCACCTCCTGGGCTTTCATTTTCAGGGCCAATTTTACATTGATCGGGCAATGCCCATGGGGTGTGCTATTTCATGTTCCGCCTTTGAGCGATTTAGTTCACTGGTGGAATGGGTGGTCGGGCGGCAGGCGAGGGGCGGGGAGGTCAAAAAATATCTCGATGATTTCCTTTTTATTGGCCGTTCCGGCACGCGGGAGTGTGTTGAACTGATGCAGACCTTCCAGAGTGTGGCTGAGAGGTTAGGGATTCCCCTTGCCCCGGAGAAGACAGAAGGGCCCGACACGGTGATTACATACTTGGGTATTCAGTTGGACATGGTTGAATGTGTGTCCCGACTCCCAAAGGATAAGGTTCAAGTGCGGAGACAGAAAGTAACCGCATGTCTGGCAGCACCAAAGATCATGGTCAGGGAATTGCAGTCCTTGGTGGGAAGTCTGAATTTTGCCTGTAGGGTGATAGCTCCGGGTAGGGCATTCTTGTTTCGACTTTATGTCAAACTTCGGGGCAATCTGTTGCCTCATTATCACATCCGGGTGACACGCGAAATGAGGGATGACCTTAGTGTATGGGACACCTTCTTGGCAGAGTACAATGGGGTGAGTTTTTGGAGGGAGGATTTGTTGATGGAGGCTGAACTACAAGTTCACTCTGACGCCGCTGGGGGGTTAGGTTTTGGTGTATACTTTCGACGGCGGTGGTGTGCTGCCCCATGGCCAGAGGAGTGGCAGGCACTAGGGATAACTAGGGACCTTACCTTTCTAGAGCTGTTCCCCATTGTGGTGGCGGTCCGGATCTGGGCGGAGGAATTGGCGAATCACTCCATATTGTTCTGGTGCGACAATATGGCCGTGGTCCACATAATAAACTCACTTTCATCGAAATCTCAGAGGGTCATGAAGCTAGTTAGGGCATTTGTTTTGACATGTTTGCGGTATAATATTTTATTTACTGCTAAACATGTCCCTGGTGTGAACAACAGTGCAGCCGATGCCCTTTCTCGCTTCCAGATGGAGCGTTTTCGCTCCTTGGTTCCGGGAGCCAGACGGACAGCGGACCCCTTCCCCACGGAATTGTGGAGCCTTGGATCCTAGAGTTATACGGCATTGTGCGGGGATCCATAGCAACGAGAACTCGGGTTGCTTACGACCGATCCTTCCAGGAATTTCAAAACTTTAGGGCAAGCCAAGGGTGGGCAATGTCCTTCCCGATTCCGGAAGGGCAAATGCTGCGGTTTGCAATGCAACTGTGGCGGAGGGGGGCAGCAGTGAGTACCATTGCAGGCAAGTTAGCGGCATTGAGCTTTGTGAGTAGGATGGCTGGGTACCCCCCGCCAGATAGAGGTTTCTTCGCCCGTAGAATGTTGGAAAGCTGGTCCCGTGAAGGACAACGAGTAAGTGATCCTAGGGTTCCCATCACACCCAACTTGCTGGTTCGGATATGCGAAGCTCTGCCCCGAATATGCTTTGACTCATTCGAGGTTGCTCTGTTTGCTACAGCATTTAAGTTAGCTTTCTTTGGAGCATTTCGGGTGAGTGAGCTAGTGGCGGAAACAGCAAGGGACAATTCCAATCGGGCCATAGCGGTTGACGACATCAAGGTGGATCCGCAGGGATTGTACATCTGGTTGAGGTATTCTAAAACGGATCAGAAAGGTAGGGGTCAGGTAGTGACACTCGCCAGGGCGGGATGGCCGGTTTTGTGCCCCGTATTGGCAATGGAGCAGTACCTTCGTGTCCGCCCACCAATCAGGGGTGGGGTGTTCCGCCATGCGAACACGTCCCCCCTCACAAGGCACCAGTTTACTGCGGTGCTTCGGCGGGCATTGGCTAGCATTGGTCTCCCTGCGCAAGAGTTTGGTTCGCATTCGTTTAGGATAGGGGCAGCATCAGTTGCAGCTGCAGTTGGCATGCCCGCAGAGGGTATCAGGGCGGTGGGAAGATGGAGATCCCGCGCCTACAAAACGTACATTAGGAGTTTAACCCAATAACTTTTCTTTACATGCCAGGTCCCGCAAGATTTTCAGGTAGACGTATGATCTGGATCGTAGGGCACAGTTTGGTGCGATGGGCGTCGAAAGCGGCTGGGCAATCGTCGTGGGGTACACAATTGGGTCTATCGGCATGTGCGATCATACGATGGATCGGCCTCAGCGGCATGAGATGGCGTCAGCTGCTTCCAGTGCTGAATCGTGAGGCTAGGGGATCCCCGCCTGGGGTTGTGGTAATTCACCTGGGCGAGAACGACTTGCCGCAAACAACAGGGGTTGGGCTCACGGTCCAGGTAAAAGGGGACCTGGTGGAGGTAGAGAGAATGTTTCCTGGAGTGGTGTTAGTTTGGACAGAATTAGTTGGAAGGATAAAATGGAGGGGTGCGGTCAGTCAGAGGAAAGTGGACCGCACTAGGCGTAAAGTGAACAGAGAAGTGGGAAAATGGGTTAGAGAAAGAGGGGGTCTAACGATTGCCCATGTGGGAATTACGTTTAGATCACCTGAGTTGTATCGCCCGGACGGAGTCCACTTATCCCCGGAGGGGAATGACTGTTATTTGGCTGCGTTGAAAGCCTGTTTGGTTCAGTTATTGGAGGTATGAGTCAGGTTAGGGGTGGGGGACGGGCCAGTCCTCCGTATGGTGGCTGGCCCTTGGTGGCAGGGGTCCAGTGCGGTACATAGAGTTGGGTTAAGAATAAATTGGGTATAGAAGTCATCTCTATAAGAGATGGGGAGGAAGGAGCAGGTGCACAGGCATGGCACGGCCAGCACCAGGCTAACCTCCCGGGGGAAGGGTGCTTAGCACACAGTTGGCAGGGGCAGGCACGGTCCCCCAACCGGCAGCACCAATCCCTTACCTAGGTTTCGAGGGACACGGCCTCCCTCCTACCCTCTCGTGCCTCAGCAAATAGCCGACGCGCGAGGGAACGGGAAGGGAGGAGTCAAGATGGCATTGGGGTGCACCTCCAGGCCATATCCTAGTGTCCATTATGTTTAAGTTGGTTAGTTATAGTACCGGCACTGAACCTGAATTGCCAGAAGGGCAATTACCCCCACTAGGCTGATTCATACATTCCAATTTGAATAAAGAGTGCGGCCGTTTAAATCCAATACAGTTATCCTTGTCTCATTCCGATGCGCCGTCAATCGCCCTTTGCTTTGACCATCTGAAGCAGCAGCAACATTTTACTGTGAGAGAGCAGGCAAGTTGTGGAGAAGCAGAGCCAAGAAGTCTAAGATTCTGACATACCAGCACTGGGTCACGGTCCCTGCTGCTCTCCATGCAAGAGGTTAAGTATGGAGAGTGCAGGCAGAGGAAAGCAAAGAAAGTGTAGCAGAGCCAGTCAGTAAAGCAGACAATAGAGGCATTACAGGCTGTGGAGCTCCCTTCCCCCATCCCCAGCTTTTCTCCACCCAGCTCAGCACTTCATGAGCAGCACAGGCAGCTTGTCAGGACAGTCAGGGAGCGCCAGAGAGTACTGGGGTGAAGGCTAGTTATGCTTAGTGGCTTTGAGCATAGCAGCCCTCACTCTGCTGTGGACTAACCATAACCCAGCTTGAGCAGCAGAGCCCATCAACCTGGGTGAGAGAGAGCAACAGGAGGACTCTCTTTGCAGAAAACTACCCCTTCCTTCATCATAGGACAAGGGTGGAGAAATTTTCCCCTCCCACAGACCACAGTCTCTGGCTGCCCCGATTGTGACCACCTATATCTGGGTTTGCAGCTCCCACAAAAGAAGCCCCCTGACCTGCAGGCGGCTGTTTATGGCCACCACTTTAATGGCCACCATTAAGTGGCCATAGGGGTCTTAGGGGATTATACGTTTCTTCTTTTTTTATGTCAGTAGCTTTGTTCTGTTTATTGGGTTTTGTTATAAACACCCCACCCCAACCCCCATGAAAGGGGGGGGTTGTGGGTACGGAGAGTTGGGGATGGGAAGGAGTGCCCTGCCCGCCCTGTGAGAATGGGGGCAGGCATGGGGGACAGGGTCATGGCGGAGTGCCCTGCCCGCCCCACCCCCACCCCGTGAGTGGAGGGGGGCTATGGGCATGGCGGATGAGGGTGGGAGGGAGTATTATGGAGGTAGGACAGGCATGGGCAGGAAGAAGGGGAGGGAGTGCTCTGGTCCCTGTGAAGGGGGGGAGAATTCTTCCCTGCCTGCTGCCTCTCTCATACTGCCTCTGAGGATGTTGGCCCTGGAGAATCTCTCCATCTGTCCGCCTCCCTGGGTCCTTGTGGTCCCTTTTGGGAGACGGGTATTTATTTATTTTACTTATTTATTTTAAAACTTCTACCCCGCTCCCTCCAGCCTTACAGCAGCTTGGAACAGCTTACAAAACATTTTAAAACAATTAAAAATACAGGAAAGGGTTACTAAAACAATAAAAACAGTAAAAAGAGGTAAAACCGCTGGCAAAAAAACAAAACAAAAACAACCCATCCCCACCCTCATTGCCCCCCCTCCCCCAAAGGCCCAGACGAACAGCCAGGTCTTACAGGCCCGATGAAAGGCCAAGAGGCTGGGAGCTAGGTGAGCTTCCTTTGGAAAGGAGTTCCACAGCCGTGGTGCGGCCACCGAGAATGCCCTCTCCATCGTGGCCCCCCAGTTCGACCAGGAAGGCGCCCCTGGCAGACCGCAGAGGTCGCCCCATGACCCAGGGAGTAAGATGGTTTCTCAGACAGGAGGGTCCAGACCGTGTAGGGCTTTAAAGGTCAAAGTCAGCACCTTGAATCGGGCCTGGAATACTATAGGCAGCCAGCGCAGAGCCTGGAGCACAGGTGTAATGTGTTCCCTACGGCGCGTCCCCATCAGGAGACAGGCCGCTGCGTTCTGCACCAGCTGCAGCCTCTGAGTCGTCACCAAGGGCAGCCCCATGTAGAGTGCGTTGCAGTAATCCAGCCTTGAGGTGATGAATGCGTGGATTAGGGTGGCCAGGTCAGAGCTTGAAACATATGGCTGGATCCTCCACACAAGATGTAATTGGCGGAAGGCTCCCTTTGCCACCGCCTCCACCTGACAATTCAAGCGGAGACCAGGGTCCAAGAGAACCCCCAAACTCCACACCTGCAGGGACCAGCGGGGGGTGGATCCCCTCCACAAGGGGAGCCATCACCTCCGCTGCCCTACCCACCAACATCACCACCGTCTTATCAGGATTCAGCTTCAGACTGCTCTGCCTCATCCAGTCACTCACTGCTAGAAAGCACTGGGAAAGCACCGAGACTGCAGGAGCTGGGTTCGTTGAAAAAGAGAGATAAAGCTGGGTGTCATCAGCGTACTGGTGGCAACGCACACCAAACCGTCTCACGACCTCACCCAGAGGTTGCATATAGATATTAAATAAATGCGGAGACAGACTCTAACCTTGCGGTACGCCACAAATAAGATCCCAGGGGCCAGATGTTTCTTCCCCCAGCACCACCCACTGGCTTCTTCCTGAGAGGAATGAATGGAGCCATCCTAAGACAGTCCTGTCCACCCACACAGGGTCCGCAACCATCTCAAAAGCAACCCATGGTCCACCATATCAAATGCTGCTGAGAGATCTAGTAGGACCAAGAGTGTTGAATGTCCTAAATCCATCTCCTGGTGGAGGTCGTCTACCAAGGCCACCAACACAGTCTCGGTGCCATACCCTGGACAAAAACCTGATTGAAAAGAATCCAGAAAACTGATGCTATGCAGATGGCCCTGGAGCTGCTGGGCCACCACCCGTTCAATAACTTTCCCTAAAAAGGGAAGGTTAGAGACAGGTCTGTAGCTGGCAAGGGAATCAATGTCCAATGATGTTTTTTTCAGCAGGGGCCACACCACCACCTCCTTGGGGCAGTCCGGCATCCTGCCCTCCCGAAGGGAGACATTGATCACTCCCGCCAGCACTGATCCCAAAGTCTCCCTGGAGGCTTTCACCAACCAGGATGGGTATGGATCTAGTTCACAAAAAGTAGCCCTAACAGACCCCAGAACCCCCTCAGCATCAGCTGGCGTCACTTCCTGAAACTGATCCCACAAAAATGGACCAGACAGGGCATCTATAACCCTCGGCTCTCCTTCTTCTGCATCAATCCCGGCCCCGAAATCGTGGGAATTTGGTGCCAGAGGAGGAAATCTGTTTAGAGAGGGTTGGAAGAGGGCAGCTATTGGGGTCATGTTGGGCATGGGGAGGTATGGCAGGGGGCGGAGATAGACGATCAGGACTGTCGGGAGAGGCACTTGGTGTATGTCCCTGTGTCCCACTCCCATCTCGGGATATTCAGGGGTTAAGGTGAGTAGGGCTCCTGATCTGTGGGTGAATTCACACGTAACATAAAATCCAAGTTTGTGTATTTTAAAAACCAATTTCCAATCTCCACTTTTGCCCGATTACCATGTGCACACACACATGGTAATTGAGGTTTGGTAATAATTTGCATAATCCGGGGTTGGGACACTCGCCCAGAAGCTATCCCATCGTGCAAAGAGTGATTCAACCCTCCCCCATCCACACACTTCCTGTGTGTCATTTGAATTTCCCCTCAACTTGTTTGTTGCCATTTTGATTTCCTTGAATTGAATTTCTATGATCCTTAGAGGACTAAGAAAACCTGGATCATGTGCACATAACATAAAATAGGATGTTATATTCTCCCCCGCTTTGGAGGTTTGGACTGAAAGCAGAAGCCAAACCTGGGGATAAACCGGGGACAAAAGTGGGGACAAAAAGTGCAGCCATGCTCACAAACAACATCTAAATCCAAGTCAAGCAGTTAAAATCGAATTTTATGTTATTTGTGAGTTCACCCTGATGCTGCTTAAGGTGAGGTCAGTGGTTAATAAAACATCAGCCATCCATGATTTTATTCCTGATGAGGCCACTGACATCTGGATTACAGAGAGCTGGCTGGATGAGGTGTCGGGGCCTATTTTGTCCCAGATGGTGCCAGCCGGGTACTCGACGCAGCATCGGCCTAAGGTCAGGGGTCAGAGCAGCTGTGATCTGTAAAGGCACCTTGACCTTTCAGAGGTATCTGGTGCCGCCTGACACATCCAATATGGAGCATGTCCACCTCGTGTTGGATTTGGCAGGATCTATTGCACTGGATTTGTTGGATCTATTGATTGAGGATCCTGCTGGTGTACCAACCATCCCATTGCACAGCAGACTCCCTGGCTGCTCTAGCTGAGCTGGTCACGGAGGTGGTGTTGAGATTGCTCTGACCCGCTTATAAGCTCCGGGGAGGAGGAGAGCGGAGCCGGAGGCACTCCAAGCGACGAGGCCCTGTCAGCTGGGGCGTGTGAGGTGCCACAGCTGCGGGTGCCGGGGAAGCCCCACTTTCGGGTATGTCAGACATTGTGGGGTGTGTGGCTTCAGTCCATGGTGCATTGTCTGAGTGAACCCGTCCCGCACTTCCGGGTAGCGGCGGCAGTGCTGCTGCAGAGGGACTGGAGGGGCGCTCCGGCACCTGGTGAGTTGGGGGTGATCCTGCGGCAGGTGGGGTTTTGGGGTGCTTGGGGACTTGTCTCCTCTGTCCTCAAGGGCGGAGCCTGACACCTATGGTCTTGGACTTCAACATGCACGTTGAGTCCAGCCTTTCAGGGGTGGATCAGGAGTTCATGGCCACCCTGACAACCATGGGCCTATCCCAAGTAACATCTGACCCAATACATAAGGCAGGACACATGTTGGATTTATTGTTCTTCACCAGCCTGGAAACGGGGGTTCCAATTATCGGTGGTGTTACACCACCATTGTCATGGTTGGACCATTACCTTCTGAAGGCTCAGAATGTCCTTCTCAGGGTGCTGGACCCATTAGGATGGTCCGCCCTTGGAGACTAATGGTTTCCAGAACTCTCTGGGGGTTTAACTACCAACCTTGACGGCTACTCTGTCGATGACATGGTCGCTTTATGGCCACTGACACGGTTGCACCCAGCCATCTGCTCCCACCGCTATGGCAGCACAGGTTCCCCTGGTATACGGAGGACCTCAGGCAGTTGAAGTGGGAGGGTAGGTGGTTAGAGCACAGATGGTGCTTGACTTGCGCTGAAGTCAACCAACTGCGGCATAGATCATTTTGAAATAAATATGCCATGGCTGTGATAGCAACAAAGAAAGCTTTCTTCTCCGCTGTCATAGCGTCTGTAAAGTTTCGTCCACTGGAGCTGTTCCAGGTGGTGAAGGGCCTGGTTAGACTGGGCTGCCTCCATCTGAAAATGGAATCATTGAATGTGTGACATTTTTATTAACTACTTTGCAGACAAAATTGCTTGTATTCACCACGACTTAGGTGCTGCCACTTTTTCTGCAGAATCAGAGTTTGGGGTTATGGAAGCTCAGTCTTGTCTTGTTTATTTGGATCANCTACTTTGCAGACAAAATCACTTGTATTCACCACGACTTAGGTGCTGCCACTTTTTCTGCAGAATCAGAGTTTGGGGTTATGGAAGCTCAGTCTTGTCTTGTTTATTTGGATCAGTTTCAATTGGTTTCACCCACCGATGAGGGGGAGGTCCTTTGGGAGATGAAGGCAACCAGTTATGAACTAGATCCTTGCCCAGCGCCAAGGGGCATTGGGGCCATTGCTGGCTGGGGCTACCAATGCTTCTCTTCGGGAAGGTAGAGTGTCAGACACCCTTAAAATTGTGGTTGTCCGACCCCTGCTTAAGAAGCCATCTTTGGACACCGACTCCACAGCCAGCTATCTCTTACCTTCCCTTTTTAGGGAAGGTTATTGAACGGGTGGTTGCCCAACAGCTCCAGGCTCATCTCAATGCTATTGGATTTCTGGGCCTGTTTCAGTCGGGCTTTTGTCCTGAAGACTGAACTTGTGGCCTTGGTCCATGACCTGTGCCTGGAGATTGACAAGAGGAATTCTACCCTGTTGGTCTTGTTAGATCTCTAAGTGGCCTTTGATGCAATTGATCATGAGGTGTTGTTGACACAACTGCAGGACCTGATGGGAATGTGCAGGATCACTCTGGAGTGGTTCCACTCCTTCCTGTTGGGGAGACCTCAGAGGGTGGTGATGGGCAATTGCTAGTCGTCCTCTCAGGACTTTCCCTGTGGGGTCCCACAGGGCTCTATTCTGTCTCCCCTCTTGTTCAGTGTGTATATGAGGAAGCTGGGTGAGATCATTCAGGTCTGGGGTGAAGTGCCATTAGTCTGCCAAGGACACTCAGCTCTACCTCTCCTTTTCATCCAACCCAGGCCTGCAGTTTCGGTGCTCACCTGAGGCCTGGCTGCTGTCGGGACTGGATGAGGATGAGCTGACTGAAACTGAATCCAGATAAGATAAGATTGAGGTTGGCTGGCCTTGTGACCTGAAGGGGATTGAGACTTCTGTTATTGACAGAGTCTACCCCCCTCTAATCGATCAGGTTCACAGTCTTGGAGTGCTTTGGACCCCTTGTTGCGCCTGGATTGTCAGGTTGTGGAAGTGGCTAAGAGCGCTTTTCACCAACTCCATCTGGTGAGGAGACTGCAAACTTTTCTTTCTAACTCAGATCTGGCCACCATAATACATGCTTTCATCACCTCGAGGCTAGATTACTGTAATGTGCTCTACGTGGGGCTGCCCTTGATGACTGTTCAGAAGCTGTAGCTGGTGCAGAATTACACCGGTGCTCCAAAGTCTGCATTGGTTCCCTATAGCTTTCTGGGCACAATTCAAGGTGCTGATTTTGATCTTTAGAGCCCTAAATGGTCGGGGTTCCACATATCTAAAAGATCGCCTGTCCTTCCATGTTCCATCACAGCCCTTACGATCGGCTGGGAATGCCTTCCTCTGAGTACCATCTGTTAGTGTTGTTCATATGACAAGGGCCCACATTCTCCATTGCTGCCCCAGTGCTTTGGAACTCCCTTCCCCAAGAGATTTGTTTGAGCCAAGCCTGACCATCTTCCAGAGGCGGTGTAATCATTTTTTACTTGAAAAAGCATTTAGCAGATGGTGCTAGGGGACTGGGGTGGGGTTTGGGTGGTATTGGGTGGGTTCTGGGGGGTTGTATTAGTTTTAAATGTTTTTATGATTCGTAAGCCACTGTGAGCCTCTGGGAAGGGCGGCATATAAATTTAAATAAATAAGGGAAGGAAGAGGAACATCCAGATCACAGATCTGTGCCAAGGATTCATCATCTGTCTTTGAGTTCCTGCCCTCATCTCTTGCCCCTTCCCTGACTTCACTCTTTCAGTGTTTGAGGAAAGGGTCTGGATCTATGGGTCATATCCAGGAACTGGAAAGGGACCAAATAATTAAAAAAAAGCTACAGGCTGCATTTGACCCTCAGGCCATAGCTTCCCCAACCTTGCTATAGGATTTCGGAATCACCTGAGAGAGCAACGTGCAGAATTCTCTCTCCCTGCTCTAAGTTTCTGTAGCGCCATCCTTACTGTAGCTCTGTGGAGCAAAAAGAGTTTTCCACCTAACCTGTGCAGTACCAAGTAGAGTATGGCCAAACTATGTGTCAAGTCTCAGGGTTCCAGCCAAACAAGAATCATATTCCTAGGGCCAGAATAAAGTGTAGGCAAATTAGGTGTATGCTGGGGTCCCAAAGGCATGCAGTGTTATTAATTTATATATTTATTCAATTTTTATCCCGCCCTTCCCACAAAGGCTTAGGGTGGCTTACAAAGGTATATAACAACATAGAAACATGTATAAACATATATCAAAAACGTATAAAAACTGTTAAAGACCCCTAAATCCCCCTACCATCCAACCCTCTCCCTAACCCCTCCACCCAACCCTATCCGAGCCCACCAAACACCTAGCCAAGGAAGGTCTTACATCTCTTCCGATTTGCAGGCTTGGACTTAGGCATCCTCCTAACTGTGGAGTAGCCACTGAGAAAGCCTCTCTGCGACCCTTGTTGTATGAAGCTCATGGGCAGTTGATACTTGCAGGAGGGCACCCTCGGCTGACCTCAGAGGCTATGTTGGAACATAAGGGAAGAGGTGGTCCTTCAAATACCTGGGGCCCAAGCCATTTAGGCTTTATAGGTCAAAACCAACACCTTGAATTGTGCCCAGAAAGCTACTGGCAGCCAGTGCAGACTCTGGAACACTGGTATTATGTGCTCCTGGCGACCCACCCCTGACAGAAGGCAGGCTGCCGCATTCTGCATCAACTGCAGCTTCCAAATAGTCATCATGGGTAGCCCTACATAGAGCGCATTCCAGTAGTCTAGCCTCAAGGTTATGAAGGCATGGATGACACTGGTCAAATCCAAGTCTGACAAAAGGTCACAGGCTTCTCACTCAACGAAGTTGGTGAAAGGCACTCCAGGCCACCACCTCAACAACAGCCCAATGTCTCCT
Organism: Sphenodon punctatus; assembly: GCA_003113815.1. Classification (NCBI taxonomy): domain Eukaryota; kingdom Metazoa; phylum Chordata; class Lepidosauria; order Sphenodontia; family Sphenodontidae; genus Sphenodon; species Sphenodon punctatus. Next base: position 1,123,560 of record QEPC01003915.1, on the reverse strand, counting down.
AGCTAGCTTTTACCAACCAGGATGGGCATGGATCTAATTCACAACTGGTTGCTCGCACCACTCCAAACACAGCCTCCACATTGGTGGGCAAGACCAACTGAAGCTGACCCAAGTGAACCAGACAAGACCAGGCCGCCCCAAACTCTGACTGCACTCAAAGTAGTAGTGCCCACGTCTAGCCAAATACGAGTGACTTTAGCTGCAAAGTAGGTGGCAAACTCGGCACTGTGGGCAGCTAGTGACTAACTCCAGATGGAAACAGACAGGATTTTATAAGTTATTCACCACCCAGAAGAACTCCACTAGACTCTAACTCCAGGTGGAGCTTATACTCCTGGTTTATATCTTTGCAGATGCTATGGCAGCAGTAAAGAAAGCTTCTTCACCACAGCAACAGCATAGTCCTTCAAAAACAGTCAATGCCACAGTCAGTCAGCTTTGCCTCAAGTCGAATGCCACCTACACTCTAACCCTCTACCCTCACGCTTTAGCAGCCTCGGGTCCTGGCTGGATCATGGGCAGCAATTCAGGACAAAGAATCCTGTCCAGACTAGGGCTGAAGCCCAGAGCAGAGAGGGAAAGCAGGAAAGTAGGAGGTAGCATAGGTAGGAGTGCAGGAATCGGAGGATAGATGAAGCTGAAGGTTGCGAGGACTGGAGTGCAGGAAGTGGGAAACAGTGAAGCCAGAAAGTATCACGGGCTGTAGTACAGGAGCAGGAGGATGTATGAGACTGAAGGGAGTAAGGGGTAGAGTGCAGGAACTGGAGAGCAATGAAGTGGAAAGTTGAAAGAACATGGGTGCAGGAACAGGGAGAAGCCAAGTGACATGGAGGCCTATGGGCTGGACTCTGGTCTGTTGATTGGGAGACTCAAAAGGAGAAACCTGGAAGTTTTATATCTTCATCCAGCCAATCCCTGTAGAGGTCACATCTACCCACACCGTCACTGTGGAATGCCCTCCCGGTGGAGCTTCGCCTTAGCCTGGATCGCCTCACTTTCCACCAGCATTGGAAGGCCTGGCTTTTCTGCCATGTGTTTGTTAGGGGGGAGGGTGGGGTGCATTAATTGATAGTGGTTGGGTATATTTATTATGCAGACCTAGGTATGTGAGAAGGGTAGTTTTTAATCTATTTATGAATTTTTGAATTTTATTGTACTTAATGTTTTAAATGTGATTTTCTAAACCGCCCCAAGTCTCCTCGGCGTTGGGCAAGGATCTAGTTCACAACTGGTTGCCTTCATCTCCCAAAGCACCTCCCCCTCATCGGTGGGTGAAACCAATTGAAACTGATTCAAATAAACAAGACAAGACTGAGCTTCCATAACCCCAAACTCTGATTCTGCAGAAGAGAGGGGTGCGATAAAAATGAATTTATAAATTAATTAATTAATTAGGAACTCTGTGGGCCAGGCTGCTGTTGGGAACAGGGGATTTGTATATCCAGATTGAAGCCAAGATGGCTCACCAGGCAAGGCACCTGCCCTGGAGCTGGAAAGTCCCTAACATGCATGGGCCTAACCTATACCAAGCATCCCAAGAGCTGCCCTCTCAGAACAGTCCACTCTAATTCCAGGGTTATGTCTCCCAGCAGGTTTACTGCTTTTCCCAGGATTCACTCAAACAAGGACTTTTGTTGGAGGTACGTTCCTATAACTTCACTTTAACCTCCTCTATGTTCCCACAAGCAGGAGGCACGTCTGCAAAGAAGCAGGATTGAAGTGGTGAGGGAGGTTTCTGTTCTGGGGAAGGTAATCTTCTGTATAAAAGCGTGGTAATTACCTCCACCTCCTTTCCCAGAAGCCATCCCTTCACTGATTGCTTGTTATCCCAGCTGCCCCTGTTGGCTGTCCCCTACAGGCTCCCAAGCAGGGAGATCAGAGAAGAGAAGAGCCATGTATTCCCCTGCTTCCCCTTGTTTACTGGAATAGAAGTAAAGGGGGTAGTTTCACCCTTGCTTGTGAAAACAAGCCCTCAATCTCTCCTAGGAAACTCCCCTCTCAGTGGTGGCTTCCAACGTTTATCTGCAAGGGGCTGTGGCGCCCACAGGCTATCACAATGTGGATGTTTGTTAATTGTTACAGCTCAATGAGGAGTTAATTGTCTAGAATGCCATTGGTTCCTTCCTTACTAAACTCTACAGACCAAACTCCACTGCGCAAATAGATCTTCTTCCTATGCTGGGAAGCATCACAATACTAATGTCAGCTCAGCCCCCTTCTTAATTAGCATGTCCCCACTGTAGTAATTACTCCTATTTATAGCTAAATATTTCCAGCTCACCCTCAAAAAAAGACTACACTCTGCTCCACCTCCAGCAAGAATGTCACTGACACACAGAGCATCTGCTATTTATACCCCGCAGGACTCATCTGGCCGAGGACTCAATAACTCTTCCAGCTTTCCCGTGTCTAATATCAGTATGGAGGAGGGTTGCCAGGCATTCTTATTTTAAGGGAGTATTCTGTATTTCAAAAGGGAAACCCCACAGCTACACAGAACATAATGGGTGTCCCTTATTTCAGTATCCCTCAGCTCTGTAGAGTCCAACCCTGATCTGTCAAATCTAGTACAGATAAGAATTGCCACTTCTCCAGGTTTCTCTGGGTCAGCCAGGGACACCCACCAGGTCAACCAGGGGCAGCAGGGGATTGCCACATCAGAAAGGGAGATGGCCATAGGGGCTTTTCTGCTCTATTCAGATGTGGCAACATCCCCTGCAAAGCATCAACATGTCACAACACTTACCAGTAGGGGTAAGGTTACATTAAAAAGGGGCATAACAGCCCTTTGGATCAACCCATACTGTCGTCCAGCAGGGTGGTTTTGGAAGTACCCCGGATGCATTGGGTGGCACTGGCCACCGATGATCAAGCTTTTTCAGTAGTCACCTCTAGACTGGGAAATGCCCTCCTAAGAGGATCCGAGTGTCATCTTCCTTTGCCTCCTTCCGCCGGGGTTGTAAGACCTGGCTGTTCCATCAGACTTTTGGCAAGGGAGAGGGGTAGAGTGGGTTTGGGGGCAAAGGGGAGTTGGGGGTTTTGTTCTGTTAGTTAAAACCATAAAACATTAAAAACCCTGTTTTATTAATGTTTTTATGATGTTGTGAGCCACCCTGAGATGCGTGAGCAGGAGGGGACAGCGTACAAATGTGATTAAAGAAATAATAATGCAGTGGGGTTCAACTATTTGGTATCCTTGGATACCCTAACAAAGGGCATTTTCACACAAGACACTCTCCACACACTCCCCCCTACCCACTATATATGTTGCAGGGCTGCAGTGTTGCCCTATGGGAGCCCTGTGACATGTATAGTGAGTGGGTGGGTAGTGGGTGGAGAATGTCTTGTGTGAAAATGCTCAAAGACAGTAATGCTTACAATGAGGCACAGAAAAGGTGGGTAGGGGAATGGAAGAAGAGTTTCTTACCTGTATAATCAATGGTTGGGCCATGGCAATACAGTCACTACCAACAGGTCTTTTCTCTTCCCCAAAGCCACCGCAAGAAGGATGCAGAATTAATTAATTAATTAATTAATTCCTTTGAAAACAAGGCAAATTTGGTCCCTCGCTTTTAGTCTGGTCTTTGTCAGGCTCCAGGGTACGGAGCCGTGGGGGAAATCAAGGAGGGAGAAGGAAGGCCAGGAGTATCTGGTTCCAGGGGACGGACTTGGGGAGCGGGAAACAAAGAGGGAGGAAACCAGGCCCTGGCACAGGAGGGGAAAAGGTGGCCCCAAGGCGACCCTCGGAAACCTCTCAGTCGCTCTCTTGCACCCGAGAGATTAGGTACTCAGCAGCATTACCAGGCACCCTGGGCTAAGAAGGTACGCGACTCATCATCGAGGTCAGGGTCCAGAGCCAAGGGTGGAACCCACCACAGGGATGTTGGCAGGTTAGCCAATAGCCTGGAAGCAGGGGGAAACTAAGCATAAGCTCACACAGAGCGGGGAGAAAGCACTATGCATAAGCTCACACAGAGCGGGGAGA
>QEPC01003915.1:1094123-1108391 GCA_003113815.1 Sphenodon punctatus | reverse complement strand
AGTTGTAGGAGTTACCTTAGTGATAGAGATAGCGTTAGTGATTTAGTTTTAGTGTTTGTAGGAGTAGGTCTGTGTACTTATTAGATAATCCATTTACTTCATAGCATTTAGAATAGTTAATAGCAGTTAGATTTAGTGTAGACAGATATATATAATATTAGATTTTAAAAAAATAAGAAAACCCCATATAAAAACCAAAAAACCAAATAAAGAACAAAAGAAAACCCAATAAAAAACCAAAAAAACCATATAAAAAACAAAACAAAAAACATAACAACACTTCCCGAACAGCCGAACGGCCAAACCGAACAGCCGAATGGCCTAACCGAACAGCCTGTTCGGGCGAACGAACCGAACAGCCGAACCCGAACTCAGCGAACGAACTGAACGAACAAACCGAACAAATCCAAAACGAACGAACGAACTGAACGGACGAACCGAACGCAGCCGAACCGAACGGCCGAACCCGAACCGCAATCTGTTCGCCCATCCCTACTGGCTGCCTATACTCTTCTGGGTCTGATTCAAGATGTTGGTGTTTACCTAAAAAGCTCTACACAGCCTAGGCCCTACTTATCTGCAGGACCGCCTCACTCCCCGGGCTCTGGACTGACCCCTGCAGTCAGCCGGGAGCACCTTTCTCGAAGTCCCCCGGGTATCTCGGGGGGCGACTATGGAGAGGGCATTCTTGGTGGCCACACCAAGGCTGTGGAAGTCCCTTCCGGCAGAGGCCCGGGTGGCCCCAGAGACCTCTCCTCCTTCCAAAGACAGTGTAAGACCTGGCTATTCTGCCAGGCCTTTGGTGAGGGAGATGGGTACGAGTGGGAGGCTGAGGGCTAGGGTGGGAGGGGTTTTCTATTCTGTGCTCCACCATGTGGGTTTTTATCAATTTGTTTTTATTATACTTATTGTGTTATTTTATTGTATTTTTATATATATTTAATATGGTAAATTGTTAGCCGTCGTGAGCTGCTGTCAGCAGGAGGGTGCGGGATAGAAAACTGTTAAATAAATAAATAAATAAATAAATTGAGTCCATGAATAAACTTGAAATGACGAGGAGTGCGAGAAACACTGGTGTAAAATACTGATCCCACAGAACTTCAAATACACGGAACCCTGGGCTATGAAGGGCCCACACCACCCTTTCACATAAGGCCCCCAACTTCCCTGGATCTGGCACTGCTGTCAGAGAGAGCGTACTGGGCTAGGTGGATGATTAGTCTGGCCAAGCATGACAGTTCTTTTGGTCTTAATGGGATTTCTGCTAAATGCTACTCCTGGCACTTACTGTCTGATTGTGCTGCAAGTGCCAGAGTCAGCTCAAACCCCAAGCTGAAATCAGAAGGTATAATACATAAATCAGCAGAGTCTAGCCCTTAACATTCCCATGGATGTCTCATCCCCTGTGAAACGAAGCCAATGATATTCCACAGCATGGTCAAGAAGCTTCTTTCATTCATGTTTGCCAGGCACTTTCTATTTCAAATATTTCCCCCTTCCCTCTCTACTCTAGTACTCTTTATGTGTACTAGAGTACACAGGCCCCTGTGAAGGAAAGGAGGACTATTCCTAGGGTTTCCACCTCTCCTGGTTTCACACAGAGCATCTGGGACTTGACCCCAAACCTCCAGGAAAGCCCCAGGTCATCCAAGGGGACCAGTGACTAACTCAGAGAATCAAGACTTCCAGGGATGACAGAAGGTGGCCATATCAGAAAGGGGGTGGTTGACAGGGTTTTCCCCACCCCTTCCCAACAGGGCTCTGCCCTCTGTGGAGTGTTGTTACTTCACAATGCTCTGTAAGGGGTGGGGTTATGTCACAAAGGGGCGTGACAGCCTCTTTGCCCCACCTCATCCAATGTGGTTTCCCCACCCCCTTTCTAGGTTTCCTCCTGGAGGAAGGTGGCAACCCAAGCTATTCCTCTCCTTTTACAGAGGAGGAACTGAGAGGAACTGCAATCCTTCAGGGTGTCACAGAGCAGAGACACGCATGCAGCTTTCCCCAGCACCATGCTAGCAACAGGAGTCTGCCTGGCCCAGGTCACTAGCTCAGATGAGTACATCTCAGCCAAGTCATCTTGCACTCCAAGAGGCTCAGCACAACACCCTCACCACTTGGGTCTCCTTCCCCAGTCTTAATGGCTCACTGTGTCCCTGACTGGAATAATCCAACCGCAGGCAAATATTCACTGCACACCCCCCCCCCCCCCCCGCAGCATGAACAGCAGCAGAATGCTCTGAAAACCTCAGAGTGGGATGCCCATGCTCCACTCCTATCGTTCCAATTTGTGCAGGTGTTGATTTATGTATATCTGTGCAAATATATGCTAATGTACACACATCTGTACCAGTTTAACACAGAGACAGATACACACTCAATTGAAAGCAGCCCTGTTGTCACACTGCACCACATGCCTGCTGGGGCTTGGAGTCGTCATGCTGCCCAAAGGCAGAATGCCTGTCTGGTCCCACATAGCCTCCAGGGGACAGTGTGACAGAGCAGCCCCAGACATGACTATCCTAATTAAAACAGGACAACTGGTCACCTTATCAAGGCCCAAATCCAAGGAAGTTGTTGGAGACTGTTACTCTGCTGCTCGTGGGCAGTCCAGCATCTCCCAGAGAAATTGAAGGGACTTTGCCTCTTTGGCAGCTGTATCTTATGAGACCCTGCTCAAAGTGTCCTGCACCCCCCACAGTGCATGTACAGCTCAGCCAATCAGAGATCTCTGAGCTTAGCCAGGCTACTACAGGAGTGGTGCTGCGAGTTCTAGTCCTGTCCTGATATAGGCTGCAGTGACAAGGCAGTTTGTGGGAGGGGCTCATTTCAGGGCCATTGTCATTTAGGGCTATGTGCACTGCCTAGCTTGTTTGTGTGTTAATCTGACTCTGGTTGCATCAGAATTGCTATGCACGTGGCAGAGGGAAAAACTTCTCCCTAGAGTAAGGTGTAACAAGGCTAGAAAGATCCATGATCCAGAAGATGGAATAGGCCCCCTTGAGACTGAGGTTGAATACCCCTTCACCTATACATGCATTCCACATGAGTGTGTGGGGCCCCCAGGCTTGGGAGTCCCACTGCAGCTGCACTTGCCTACATCTATTGTAGCTATGCCCTCTACCCAGAGGATGGAGGAGCCATGTCTTGCATTGCAAGATGCCCATTGCTGCATCCACTATAATCCCCCATATCATTCTGCGCGAAGAGTACTCAGCCCACCTGAGCCGAGGGGTGAGCCTACGGCCAGCCAGCTGGTCTCTGAAGCCACTTTCTGCACAATAAAATGGAAGCCTGGGGCTGCACATAGCCCTGCTGCCAATGATCTCATGTACTACACCGTGGCCGCCTGCTGCACACCCATCTTGCTGCATCTAGTCGTCCCTCTCTCCCATGCATGTCCCTCCAGCCCCTTGCATGCGTTCATAGATTAGGCTGTGGCGAGGTGCATTAATCATTCCCAGAGCATGTTGAGCCATCTGGCTGCTTATTGGCTCTCCTGCCACAAACACAGAGGATTGTTAACACAAAGCATATGCTTTGTTTGAAATTAATAATAATTTTCGGCTCTCACCAGCTGCTGGTAATTGGCTCCCCTTTTGCACAGCTAACAGAGAGCAGCAGGGTGGAAACGCAGGCTCTTCCTGGCTCCCTTCTAATGAGATGAGTGCGCATCCCTGAGAAAGGGGCTGCTCAACAGAGGGGAGGGTAGCCGAGGCAGGGTAATAGGTTTTTAATAACTGCAGACATGCAGCCAGCCAGAGGAGCAAAGGGATCTGAACCAGCTCAGACTGCCGGTGCATGGGGGAATTCAAATGCTGGATTAAGTCTTTGTGCTCTGCTCCACCACTGAGGTAATCTCCACACAGCACACAGCCTCATGGAAATGTGAGCCAGGGAAACAAATAGAGTGACTGTAGCAAACAATCTTGCTGGGGTTCAGTTGCTGAAGGAGCCAGTCTAGTAGCCCAGTCTTCCCTTCAACTTCCTCTTCAAAACCAAGTGTGACTGGGGTTTTATGGGGATGGGTTGGTCAGCAAGCATGGCAGATCAAAACTCCAGCTCAGTAGGCTGAAGAAATGGGACTGAGAAATCAATTTTGCCTTTTACTCACAGCTTATGTGTGCTGAGTTCAGAAGTCCGTGTGGACTCTCCAAGATTCAAGAGGTCCTACTCTCCCCTCACTCTAGGGTGGCCATTGGTCCTGTTTCTTGAAGGGTTTGTCCACTGTCCTTTATTTATGCATTTTTGCCCTGTATTTTCCACACACTACTGGTGCTGCCACTTTCAAACCCCACCCCTCGCAAGTGATCATCTCATGACTTCCGGGCAGGAACAGTGGCATTGGCAACATGTGGATGCGAAGGTGAGCCAGCAGTCCCAGCATGGGGGCGGGAGTGTTAGTGTTACCATGGCATCTGGATTACGACATGGCCACTTTTTTGATCTGCCCAACCCCATCTGGGTGGATTATTAAAATATGTACGCATGGCTAGGATTTGGCTGGTACCATTGCATCCCCTTCCCCACCCCTTGCCCAGCACTACTCAGTCCTGGCTGGGGGAAGGGGCCCTGAACCAGCTGCACTCGTTCTCCTCACCATGTTCTGTATTCTGGGGAAGTGTCAGTGGCCACCCTACCTTACTCACACTGGGGTAAATGAGTAATTCTCTGAAGGAGATAATGGTGTTACAGAATATAACCACTGCAGGAGTGGGGTCAGGCCCAACAACATGGTCCTTGCCTGACCCTTTTCGTCATCACTAGGGTTATCAACTCTCTGGGTTTCACCTGAAGCCTCCAGGTTTTGACCCAAATTCCCCTGGGGAAACCCCAGTTTCTCCAGGTCAGCCAGTGGCACCCTGGCAACTCAGAGAAATTGCAGCTTCCAGTGGAGGTCCACATCAGAAAAGAGGAGGAGACCTTGGAGACTTGCCTACCCCATAGAGTGTCATGACATCTTGGGACGTCAGAAAGTGGAACGTCAGAAAGGCATGCGATAGCACCTTTGCCCTGGCTCCTTTTCAACATGGCCCCACCCACTGTGGAGCACTATGACTAGAGCTGAAACGAATATCTGCTGCTACTATCCGTTGTCTGGCCAAATATCGCGGTATCCGGTAGGATAACAAATGGTATCTGTTTTAGTATCTGCCAGCTATCTGGTTAACTGGATTACTATTTACTTTTTTTTATTTACTCACTCCCTGCATTTAAACTGTGATTGTTTTTAGTGTTGTAAGTCGCCCCGGGATGCCATAGGCATGAGGGGGCGGCTAATAAATATAAAAAAATAAAATAAATAAATAAAATAAACTGGTTTGGTTACGTGGTAAACAGCAATATCCTTTGTTAGAATTTGTTGGTTAACCTCTGTGGTTACCAGATAGTTACTGAATAACCACCAAGCTATCTGGAATACCAAATATTAACCAGAGATTCTTATTTTTTTGCTATCCATTTCACAGCTAGTTGTGATGTTGCCATGATCAGTGGAAAACCAGGTTGTGTCAAAAAGGGGGACGAAAGCCCTTCCCACCTCCCAGATGAAAGCCCAGAAGGAGGTAGCAGTAACCGTAATCACCAGCAACCATGCCACTACCAGGGCCTTCAGGTAATTTATGGAACCTTTTCTGTTTCCCACCTAGGCTAGCCCCAGACTAGATTAACAGTGGATCCTGTTAGCAGCATCCCACTTCCACCTCAACCCAGGAATAGTAGCTGCCAGAGGGCAGTCTGCCCCAAGCCAGAACAGGTTCTAGGGCCATGGCACTGAGGGGCAGCCACAAGCCCCCCACTCTCCCCCTTCCCCTGAATCCACATGTTACTGGGGGTCAAGAGAAGACTTTGGGGGCAGGAGGCTCTCAGGTGTAAGGGATTTACCCTCCCACCTGTACCCCTTCCTTCCACAATGGCACCTGACTCTGCTGGTGAACGTGGTTCTGGCAGAGCAGGGGAGCAGTCAGAAATTCTAGCTTTGTGCCTTACGTGTTGGGCAATCTCTCTTTCCCATAAACCTGCCAACTCTTGCTTAGAGCAACAGGGAACTCCCTTGGTCTTCACTGACTTTAATTAAAAAAGACATTGTGCATCTCTGTAGGGAATTCTCTCTCACTTGCACCCTCTTACAGTGTCTGTGCCTCAGTTCCCCCAAAGCAGCATCCAAACTTGGGCTCCTTTTCAGTCCAAATCTGTGTTGCTTTATTTACAGTACATACTAGCCCAACATACACAAACAACTTAGCTAAACTCTAGGCAAGCCTCTCCCAGGCTCCTAGTCCTCTGGCTTATCTTGCTACTAGCCACCCCCCAGGGAACTCCTGAACACAGCAGAGCTTTGGGTTAGCTCCAGCCTTCCCCTAGGCAAATTCTCATCCCCCGCCCCCCCTGCTCTGGGCCCCTGCCTTGGAGATCTCTTAGGTATCCAACCCAGGTTTAAATGCCATGAGGTTGAGGGTCACATGACCTATACAGTCCTTTCCCACTCAGTTACTACACCCAGGCTTCAGGAAATTATTGCCAACAGGGCAATCCGGCTCAAGAAGCAGATGCAGTGAGAACACTCTAGCTCACCTTGCTAGCTACAGTCTCAATGCCACATAAATCTGTACTTTCAGTATCTTCTCTATATTAACTGCCACAGCCTCAAAACCCTCCCATACCACATTCAAGTGCCACAGCATTAGGTGCATTAAGAATAGCTGAAGAGAATACTAGCTAGAGCCCAAGATTGCTATCCACCCAGGGACCATCCTTTTGCTGCATTGCTTTGATTACTTACTCATGACATCATTAACTCCTGCAAAAGGAAAGCCACGAACTTCGACTGATGGTCGGAAATGGATGCCTTTTAAAATATCTCATCTGCAGGGTAATTATTGCCATCAGCAGAAGATTAACATTGGGGGATATATTTGATACGTTGTCACCAGTCTAGGCAGGTGGGTGTAAATGGAGGCTGCGTGGAGATATTTATATTATGTGGCTGACAAGTTCTGTACAAGAGGAATCTCTTTAATATATACCAGGCTTTATTTTTGTAAAACATGATGCACCAAGCAAACAGAAATATCTCTGCCTCAGGAGAAAAATGTTGGCTCTGTCACTATTAGGGCCAGACAAGCCCAGTTCTCACTTAGGGGCAGGTTTTCACAAGTACCCCAGCTGCTCCTTCTGTGGCACTTACTGCCAGGTTTTCTAAATAGCCCCCACAATCATCCCACTGTGCTGTCTGCAAAATCTGGGCTCCGGTACACAGATGTCAACAAGTGTCATGGCTCCCTATCTATGGGAGACCTGCACTTGGCAGGCTGGCTATTGCATACTAAGCACAATGGAAACTGCATAATAATTACACTCATGTGCCCCCTTTCAGCCAATAATATAAATGTTAACTCCTGCAGCAGCGTGCCTATATCCAATCCCCTGAGTATGCAGGCAAACAACCCACTGGTCCAGAGCACTGAACTGGCTCAGTGAAGAGGCCTGACACCCGCTTTCTGCTTTAACCCCCTGTCTTTCCCGGCTCAATTAGTACAGGCCTCTCAACATAGAGTTCAGCATACAGTCCGTTCAAAATACAATTAACTTGTGGAACTGATTGCCAGAGGATGTTCTAAAGGCCAATAGCATGCTGGGATTTTGAATTGGATAAGTTCTTAGAGGAAAGGTTCATAAATCGCTTAGTCAAGTTGGTCAGGGAATGAGACCTTGGATTGTGGGGGCTTGTATCACTCCATTATGAGCTGTTGTGTTCTTATCTGAAGCCACCAAAGCTGGCCACTATTGAATATAGATGCTGGGTTAGATGGACCATTAGTCTGACCCAATATGGCACTTATGTTCTTATAAACTTCCTATGCCAAGCATGCAAGATAGAACCAGTATGGTCCAGTGGATTGGGGTGTTAGATTGAGAAGTGGGAGTTCTGAGTTCAAGGTTTGGCCTCACTGGATGGCTAGACAAGTCACTTCTCTCTCTCACCACACCATCAGCTTCCTAGCAGTAAAATGGGATACTGGTGACAAGATGGGATGTATGGAGAGCTTGATAGGAGTGGTGTGGCACCCCTATACTGTACTAGCCTGAAATCCTGTGACTCCTCAACATTAGTCTCCTCATCCTATAGTCTCCTCAACATTATGACGGTGGATGAGCCAGGGGACCTCTTTAAGTAGAGCACCATTGGCATCCACCTTGCATGGGCAGGGATGTGGATGGAGAGTCTAGTAGACATCTTCCATTTCTAGACTGGATAGGTCCATGAAGGCCACCAGAGCCCTGTGTGCTAGGATGGCAAGTCTGGAAGCCTATCCATGGAAAGAGCTGCCTGGAGAAGGGCAACATTCCTGGCTCCAATGCTCTGTATCTGAATGGGTTTCACTGCTGGTAATATTCCCAGGGATGAATCACTGTAAATGGCACATTGCAGCTCTTTGGTTGGTGATGTGTTCTGCAAATAGGCTCTCTGCATTTCTCAGCAGAGAACTTATTCTGTTTTACTCTCTATCCCTTTATGAATAATTCCTAAATTATCTTTGCCTTTTTGACAAGGCTCCCTTTCCCCATGTCAAGTTAATTGAGCCTCAGTGTTGTAGGGCTGGGCTTGCCCTGCCAAATACCTAAAGCCACCTCCACCAACCCCACTTCCCTCGCACTCCCTCCCTCCAAGCAATGGGGTTAATGTGAATGTATGGAAAGCAAGGGGACTGAGGCTAGGGGAAAGGGTTTCAGGATCAAGTCCCTCATTTCCTGAGCAGAGTCAGGGCTTTTCCACATGTCCAAAGCCAGAGTCATGCCTTCCTTGTAATAAAGGAGTTGTTGGGTAAAGGTTCCCTGCGGAGCATGAGGAAAAGATCTGTCAGTCTCATCTAATAATCTGAATTTCTTGCAGGGAAGAAGTTCCCAGAGCACTTGTGATGGCAGACACTTTTAGGCTGCTCCCCAGTTTTTATTTTCTGTGGCTTTCCCCAGTGCATCATCCAGTCCAACAAATCTCCCAAGTCTTTCCTGCCATTCAGGATTACATTCTCCTCTGCTTAATCCCAATCCCATCAGGCTTCATTATTCCCACCCAACGTAATCCTTCTCTCCCTTTATTCAGGGCCTACATCCTTACGAGGCTCATCAGCAAGTTCCTGTATTTCCCCCTTAGTCATCATTAGGGTCAGGCCTACCCCTTTAATAGCATTTCCACCAGGAACATGCAGGAGGCTTGTGCAATATTCAAAGAGTTCTAATGCTCTCCAGGGCTCCATCCACCCTACTTTAATGCAGCTTATTGTTATTTTATCCTTCGTCAAATATTCAGAGCTCACTCAGAAGGAATTCCAAGGTAACAGAGCAGTGAAATATGGAAGCAATTTGCTAAAGAGCTCTCTTGCTCTCCACAGGCAATGCCAACTCAGAGCAATAGCACCAGCAACACGGAGAAAGTGCTCTTCTTTCACACTCAGCCAGCTGTCTCAGAACCAGCAGCCAGCTGTCTTCCCAGAGCAAGCAAAGGGCACTACAAGCATCGGCACCTAGGGGTCCCAACACCAAACCCATCACAGGGCCTTTTGCCACCACATCTTCTGACAGAGCCATGCCTGAGCAGAACCAGCAGGGACATAACCCTGTAAGAGACACACGTGGAGGCCTTACGATCCCTTTGCTCTAGCCTCTTGGACTGCTGGGGGTTGAACTAGATGACCCTCAAGGTCCCTTCCAACTTTGGCTTTCTATGATTCTTCACTGAGTCTCAGCTAATTGGGATACTGGATATTCTTGGCTTCCTACCATCAGGATGCTGAGTGATCTTCACCCTTCCTAAATCCTGACCAATCAGAGTGTATCAGGGCTGGCCACAGAAAGATCCCCAACCCCACACATGCCCAACCAAGCCTTTTGGCCACCAGTGAGGAATCATGCATACATGGAGGTAGGAAGCAGGGAAGAGGCAGCCAGCAAGAGGAGAAAAGGGCCTGGGCTGGAGGGACAAGCCAAAACTGAAAGCCCTGAGTCTCCAGCAGACAGCCCTAGATCCCTTCCTGGTGTAGGGTGATGACCACTGGAGGGTCATTGCCCTGAGCCCACAGAAACCTGATGCCAGTCCTGCCCACTGAAGGCAAGCTACGTCCATGCACGGGTCCACACAAGGAGCTGAACTCTCCTTGGTCTCTGAGTCTTGCAAAGTGTAAAGCTATGCCCTTGAGCTTTCGGGACTCTTTGGGTGTCCTGGTTATCCTGCTTTCAGGACTAAGGGGAGCAGGAAAACTCCCTGGGACAGGTGTTTTCTGGGTAATGTGTCTGCAGGATCCATCCCATTATTCCTGGCTGTATGCACCATCCTGTTACTGCAGCCCAGGAGGTTCCCTCCACAATAGTTTTTACCTCCCTTTGGGCACAACCAATTGGAAGTGCATGTAAGACTATTAAGTCAGCATGGTGATGCCCCTACACCATACATGGCAGGTTGCTGGCTGTAGAAAAGCAGCTAATCCTGCAATGACTTATCAGCCACCTGCCACAGGCCGAAGTCCAGATTCTGCTCTCAGCTATTCCTGGAGCACCACCACTAGAAACCGTGCTGCACTAAACCAGGCATCCCTGGCGAGGGCCCTGAGGAGCATTTAGCAGGCTCAGTGGAACACAGCAATAACCAAGCCCTCACGAGACATATTCCCTCCTCCTGTTCACTTTTATTATTATTCATTATTTATATGGCATTAGCAACGCACCTGGCACCGAAGAGTTGTGATTAGAGACGGGTCCCTGCCCCAAGGGGCTTACAGTCTAGGATGGACAAGGGGAGAAACACATAGGCAGAGGCAGGGATGCATTCATGAAGCTGAGAAGTTGCAGGTGCACATGTTTAGCTCAGTTACAAAGGAGGAAAGGGATCGTGAAGGATGAGGTAGTATAAGGAGAAGCATAAATGAGCAATCTATGGGGTGAAAAGTTAGAGAAGGCCTGATGGAAGACATAGATTTTTTGAAGGAATTTTGGTTGAGAAATCTCTCTTTTTAATTCTGTGCAATATCACATGAAAATTCAGTGGGTGGAGTAACGTGATCTCAGCCATACTGCTCAGTGTGGGATCCCAAACAGGCCCAGGCCCTGCCAGCAGGGCAGGAGCATCATCTCTTAAAAACAAACTGTGGAAGAAAAACAGAGGCTGTTTGAGAAGCAGGAGCTCTGTGAAATGTATCCAAGGAGGTTTGGGCTGGGGAATGCCTCTGGTACTGATGAGCACAACAGCAGCTAAGGAAAATAGGGGCTGAAGCAGGAAGTCTCTGGTTGTCATTATTATTGTTGTTTCTTTAGCACCAGCAATGTGCCAGGTGGTGAACAGTCATGATTAGAGAGAAGCCCCTGTCCCGGTGGGCTTACAATCTAGATTGGACAAGGGATGGGGTGGATGAGGCTGTGAGGTCAAGCTGCATGCAGCTTCTTGAGAGAGGGGATTTTTAACCCTGTGCCATGAATTTCCTGTCCCTCACCTCACCTATCTCAGAGGGAAGGCCATTTGGAATAATCTCTGCTCAACGGGTTTTGTGTTTGTTTTGGAGAGCGGGAGCAATGATCTGCAGGTGATTTGGGTGGAGAATTCCCCACTAATGCTGATGGTCACCAACTCCAAGCAAAGTGAGCCCTCATCAGCCATGTCAGGCAACAAGCCACCGCCACCGCCACCTCCTCCCCTAGGTTTCTACACTCCCCTACTGTCACTGGCTATGGGGAAAGGAACCTGGAGGGAAATAAATGCAGAGGGATGGTTGGGAATCACTAGCCTTGAATGAGAGGGCATGCCGCCCGTTACATCCCTGCCTGGCCAGGAAGCAAGACCGCGGCACTGCACAGACCTGAGGGAGCAGTAGCAACAGCCCTGAGGAGAGGGGCATGCTATACCAACCACCACCCGCAGAAAGAGAAGGGAGCAGCAGAGAGGAGGAGGCACAGGTGATCTCCTGCACCTGAGAGTGTGGGCTTCCCAGGCTCATGGGCCCCCAGTGCAATTGCACTGCCTGTCCCTATCAAAGCTATGCCCTTGAAGACAAGGGATGCACACGTACACACAACTGTCTCCTGCTCTGTGATGGTCTGGTAGAGCACTCTGTGATCCTGGTTGCCCAGAATATGAAAAACAGCTGTAATTCAGGTGCAATGACATCTGACTCAGGACCATTAAGGCAGCATGGGACCCAGTACCAGCCCTGGCTGAAAGCCACTTCTGAACTAGCCGGGAGCCACATGCAGCTCCCAAGCCACAATTTGGCCACCCCTACGCCATAAGGTTACAAGATGAGCAAACAAGATAAAGAAATCTAACATACCCCTGTCTACTTGGCTAACATCCCAACTTCCTTGATACAGGTCCCCTAATCACACACACAAAGAGCAAATAGGCCAGGATTTTCAGAGATGTGTGCTTTTCAGTGTTCAGCCTGAAGCAATTTAAAGGGCCTGATCTCAGAGGGTGGGTTCTCAATGCTGTTTGAGCAGCACGCCCCTCTAAAGGCATCTCCTGTGGGACAAAGGCAAAAAGGCTTCCAAAATCATTAGTCACTTTCAAAACATCTTTACCATAGCTGTTATAACACAGGCATTGTTGAGTGATTAAATCAGTTGAAAACTCCTCCTAGACTACTCAAGTTTTTGGTTGTTGTTTTTTGCCTTCTTAACCCCATTTTGAAACTTAAATATAATCCCACAATCCCAGACAGCAAGAAAGACAAAAACCCAAGTACTGTATATTAAATGTCAGCCAGGACACACACATACACCCACGTCCTGATCCACAGAGTTGGGAAACTCTGTCCCAGACACTAAGGCTGTAATCCACACTTACTCTGCAGTAGCCACATCAAAGCTTTCTAGACTTCAACTGGGCTACTCTGGAGTAAGTAGTTTGTGGCTCACAGCCTTAGGGTTCAGTCGTATAACAGACCTGGCTTTACCAAATAGCAATGATATTGTGTGAATAGATTACCCTGGAGCAAGCTTCTGTCCCTGGTGCATCATTACTACAAGAGAAATAGAGGTACACCCAGAGAGTCCTGGAGCAGGGACTTCCTCCTCCATTCTATGCTACTCCCTGTTTGATGCATGCACGGATGTTGCAAATTCCCATACTTCGCACTCCTATAGGATCTCAAAACAGTTTGCAAGCATTAACTAATTAAACTTTGTGCTCCCGCCACCATAATAGCTTCCTCCATTGCAGGGGTGAACCACAGCACTCTGTTTAACAGAGCAGAGCACAACCCCAGGAGAGGAAGTGAGAAAGTCTCCCATCCCATTAAACCTGCATGGGACTTTAGAATGTAATTGCCCTAATTGGACTCTGTCCAGAACTACTATGTATACCCATCAGAGCAGGAGAAGTGACATTACTTTCCATGAGCCAGAGCGTGGTTTACATCTCATGAATGGACAAGGAAATCCAACAGCAGTATATGTCCCAGATACCATGCTGGGGATTAGTTTAATAATATGCAGTTCCTTGAGAGTCTCCTATTCAAATCCTGACCAGGGTGGACATTGCTTAGCTTGAGCATGCTACCAGAAAGCTACAGAGCAACAGACAGCAAAGGCATTTGCCCTCCATTGTATGCCGAGAAAACTGCCATATTAGCCTTTTGCAGCAAGCCCAGTAAACCATAGAGGAGCAACAAAGACCAGATTGAGGAGTCTGATAAGATGCAGAGCATCAAATGGAAAAGAGTCCTTTGTAAACAACCAATGAAAACGAATTCTGCTCTGTTACACTCTTCAGCAGACCATGGGAGAATGCACCAGTTCATGATTGAATCAGCTACCCACAAAGCTCTCTCCACCTCATCCAAGCTCTTCATAGCTGCTTTCACTTCAGACACACACCCTGAAGGCTGCTGCATCATCAACCCATCCCCAGCATGGCATGCCCAGGTAGTATGGGGGCCAAATCTAGCCATAGGCCTACAGTTACCACCTCCATCCTTTCTCTCTGACATAACCCCCACCCCCCTTAATGAGCATCGTGACATCAGGATGCTCCACCGGAGGCAGAACCATGTCCGAAAGGTCAGGACAAAAGGCTTGGCATGCCAGTAGTATAGGTTAGATACCTTATGTCAAATTTTAATCGAAGCTTTGATGGATGGTCTAATCAGATGATATCAAACGCTATCAAAAATGATATTAAAAAAAATGGCCGCTATCATTTAATTAATTTATTTGATTTGATTTGATATGTCACATTTTTATTAATGACCCTTATTAAATGATAGCGGCCATTTTGTTGAG
>QEPC01003915.1:971263-1035225 GCA_003113815.1 Sphenodon punctatus | reverse complement strand
GTTGCAGTCTGACCCTGTCTCTTAAAAAGGCCATAGATAGAACGAGCTGTATTTTTTGCAACTGAGATGGCTCTGGTGATATGCTCATTCCACAAACCCGATTGATGGAACACAAGGCCCAAATATCGAAAGGAATTGACCTGCTGGATAGAATGCCCTTGAATATACCAAGTCTGCTGTTTCCTCTTTTTTGAAAAGACCAATACTTTGGTTTTCTCAAAATTTATGCTCTGTTTATGGTCCTCGCGAAAAGTTGCAAAGGCCCCGAGTTGTCTCATCAGACCAATCAGAGTCTGGGATAGAAGAGAAATATCATCAGCATAGGCCAACGCTCCCAGTGCTCTATTGCCTAATTTAGGTGGGAAAAAGGCCATATTTGACATACTTGGTATTACCTCATTTACATAAAGGTTAAAGAGGACTGGGGCCAATACACATCCCTGTTTAAGCACCTGTCTAGGTACTTATTGGCTTGGTTGTGTGGCCTTTAGCATCTATTTTGACCACTACAGATGATTTTGCGTACAGGGCTTTGATTAAATTAAGTAATCTACCGTCTATAGTTGTACTCAAAAGGGACTGACCCCAATCAGAATTGAGGTGTTTGAAAGGGCCCTGCAAAGGCACCCGAAAAGGGCTAAGGTTAACTATATAGTTCAGGGTTTTAAGAAAGGTTTTGTTATACCAGCTGGTTTTGTTAGACAGCAAATGAATGTAAAGAACCAGAGGTCAACGATAGGGATGGAAGAGATAGTTAGGGCCAAGATCGAAAAGGAGATATGGGAAGGAAGAGTCGCGGGCCCTTTTGAGCGCCCCCCCCCCCCGGCGAACCTTGTTGTGTCCCCTCTGGGTATTGTCCCTAAGAAAGCCAAAGGTGAATTCCGATTAATCCATCATTTGTCCCACCCCCGGGGTAGCTCGGTCAATGATGCCATCCCCAAGGAATTATCAGCCATAAAATACGCGTCATTTGACGACGCAGTGGCAAAAGTTAGGGCCGCAGGTAAGGGAGCACTATTGGCAAAATGCGATGTAAAATCAGCATTTCAATTGTTGCCGGTGCACCCGAACAGTTTTCATCTCCTCGGCTTTCAATTCCAGGGTGGCTATTATTATGACCGAGCTATGCCAATGGGCTGTTCAATTTCCTGCTCGGTCTTTGAACAATTCAGCACCTTAGTTGAATGGGTTTTCGCACGAAGGCTTACTGGGGGAGCAGTAACCAAATACTTAGATGACTTCCTCATAATTGGGGCGCCAAAGTCAGGTGAATGTGCCACCGCCCTACGATTATTTCAAGAAGTAGCATCTGAGCTAAGTCTTCCCCTGGCCCCTGAAAAAACTGAGGGGCCAACTACAAGGCTCACCTACCTGGGGATAGAACTGGACACCGAAGACATGTCCTCTAGGTTACCCATGGAAAAGTTGGCAGGTATTCGTAATAAGATAACTGAGTGTTTAGGAGCCCGCAAGATCACCGTCCAGGCCCTCCAGTCCTTGATTGGGAGTTTAAATTTTGCTTGCCGGGTGGTGGCTCTCGGGAGAGCATTTTTATCCCGGTTATATGGAAAATTGAAGGGGGAATTACCTCCCCATTACCGTATCCGAGTCATCAACGAAATGCGCCAGGACTTGGGGGTTTGGATGACATTCCTTGAAGGTTTCAATGGATTGAGTTTCTGGAGGGAGCTATGGCTCCTCCAAGCTGACCTGCAGGTACAATCAGATGCATCAGGAAGGGCGGGATTTGGCCTATACTTTAGGGGACATTTGTGCGCTGCCCCATGGCCCTGGAAGTGGCACCAAACGGGGGTTACAAGGGATCTCACCTTTTTAGAATTATTCCCTATTGTAGTAGCCGTACTCTTGTGGGTTAAATCATTTGCCAACCGGACGGTGGTTTTCTGGTGTGACAACTTTGCAGTTGTCCACGTAGTTAACTCACTCTCCTCAAAGTCCCCGAGAGTCATGACATTGATCCGAGCATTAGTTCTTGCAAGTTTGAAAGATAACATCCTGTTCATTGCACGACACGTCCCTGGAATCGACAACGGGATAGCAGATGCCCTTTCTCGATTCTCGATTCCTTTCTCGATTCCAGATGGACCGGTTTCGGGAACGTGCACCGGAAGCTGAGGTAGATCCCGCAAGGGATCTGGAACCTTGGGAGGTAGAGGTCCAGACCATCGTCAAAGGGGCACTGGCCCCTCAAACACAGGCTGCATATGGTAGGGCCTTCGGGGATTTTCAAAGATTTAGAGCAGATAAAAGATGGGGGACAGGGTTCCCCGTACGTGAACCGGAGGTTCTCCAATTTGCACTGGACCTGCATAAACGGGGGTTAGCTGTAGGAGCCTTAGCAGGAAAAATAGCTGCCATCAATTTTGTCAGTAGACTGAAGGGGTTTCCGCCACCAGATAACGGGTTCTATATAAAACATATGCTTGAGTCATGGGCTCGGCAGCAGAATTCAATACAAAAGCTGCGAGCCCCCATAACATCGCCCATATTAATTCGATTGGTTGCTACCCTAGGAGATGTTTGCTACAACAAGTATGAGACACAACTCTTCCAAACAATATATGTATTTTGGGGGTTTTAGAGTGAGAGAAGTCATATGTAATGCGGCTCAGGATGTCTCCCAGACAGCTTTTTGTTTGGAAGATTTGGAAACAGTCCTGCCCCGAGTAATATTGCGGCTTCGCCATTCAAAGACCGATCAGAGAGGGAGGGGGCAGAGAGTGAAGCTGTATCGAGGGGACCTCCGGGGATATGCCCAGTAACGCAGATGCAGAAATACATGGGAATCCGACCTAGTATCCCAGGTGCATTATTTATTCACCAGACGGGGGCAGCTGCCACAACATATCAAGTAAATGCAATTCTTAGGGCAACATTAAAAAAGATTGACCTTCCAGCAAATGAATTTGGGTTGCATTCCTCTGTATCGGGGCAGCAATGACGGCAGGAGCGGCAGGGTTACCTGAGGCTGCCATTCAAGCTGTAGGAAGGTGGCCGTCAAAGGCATATAAGAAATATATCCGACCGTACCACCACTAATTATCTCTGTTTATTCCTACCAGGACCCCGGGCCGGCAGGGCTGCTCGAGAGGAGGTGCGGATCATCGGCCACAGCCTCGTACTGTGGGCAGGAGTAGCTGCTACAGCCTCCAAATGGGGTTCACAGTTAGGATTGGGTAGAAAGGCACATATTAAATGGATGGGCAGGAGCGGCTTACGTTGGAGACAGCTCCTTCCTATGTTGCGGGGTTTACGGGAGCAGCCACCACCAGGAATTATGGTAATACACCTGGGTGAGAATGATTTACCTGACAGGAAGGGAGTTGGTTTAATTATAAATATAAAGGAAGATTTGTTATTAGTTAAGCAGTGGTTCAGAGGGGTTCGTTTAGTCTGGACAGATTGGGTGCCCAGAATTAATTGGAATAGGGCTATTAAACCAGGCCGAGTAGATAAAACTAGGAAAAATATTAACCGAGAGGTAGGGAAATGGCTTAGATTATTAGGGGGTTCAAACATTCGCCATGTGGGGATAGTCCACATGAGGCCAGAGCTATATAGAACTGATGGAATTCATTTGTCGGACCTAGGGAACGAGATGTACCTTGCAGCTCTGGCTGGTCATCTCGAACATTTATTGGATAGGTAGGAGGTGGGGGTCGGGGTCGTTCAGGATTGACCACCCCTTTGTGGCAGAGGTCCAATATGCCAGTAAAAGTTTAATAGGTAGGTTATTAAGATACTAAGAGTCATCTCATTAAGAGATGGGGAGATGATACACAGCGTAATGCAGGGCACAGCATGCACTGTGATCATGCTCCCTGGGAGTGGTGTTTTAATCAGAGTCTGCAGGGACATGCGCTGTCTTCGGACCTGGTGGACACTTCACTTCTTACTCAAAACCCACAGTGGGTTTGTCCCCCCCTTTCGGCCTTGCCCTGTTGAAAGAGGGGAGGAGATTTGTTTTATGATACTGTCAACGGAAGGCACGTCCGGGCAGTACCCGAGTTAATAAGTTCTGTGAGTTAAATGGCATATTGGACCCGATTGCAAGGTGCAATTCCCCACCTGCCTACTACTTGATGATTTAATAAAGAGTGCGGCCAGTTTTACACCAACATAAGTCTCTGTGTCTCATTGGGTGCGTCGACAAATAAATAAATTGGGCATGCTGTAGACAGCAATTGGGGGTTGTACAACACCAAGATTAAGGAGAGGTCACAATGCACCACAAACTCAAGGGGGATATGCCCATTTGGGGATGAGGCTTCCCCCCCTCTTCAAACTGTTGTTACGCCATGGTGTTAGCTCAGTGGAGCAAGCCAATTACCCAAATGCCTGTTTGACACCCAGGCTAACAGTGCTGAAACTGCACTAACTGGCAGTGTTTTGGCCTAAGGGGTTGGAACAGTCTGTTCAGCAAAGGGGAGCCAGAGCTCTCTGCAGCATGTTCAGCCAACCTGTTAAAATCAAGTCAAATGGGTGCAGAGAACAGAGAGAAAGAGACAAGCCTCTCAGAGAACTGATGAGCTCAACAAGGAACTTGGAGCCAGGATTCACAGGCTTTTCTCTTGGTTCTGCCTGTGACCAGCTACAACACCTCCTCCCTGTGTCTCGGTCTTGCCATCTATACACAATCCCATGCTCTGCTAACAATAGGAGCTGTTGCAGACTGAGATGTTGTCGAAGTCCAGCCCCAAAAGAGGAGAACTGGTTCCTTGGCTTCAGAGGGCTTGGAAGAGGAAACTTGCCAGTTATAAAGGGTTCTGATTGGCTGGTAGAGGCAGCACACAGTCACCATGCCTCAGTTTCCCCATGTCTCACTCATGCACAGAGGCAGAGAAGGTGCCTATGCCTATACAGATTTT
This sequence comes from Sphenodon punctatus, assembly GCA_003113815.1. NCBI lineage: Eukaryota > Metazoa > Chordata > Lepidosauria > Sphenodontia > Sphenodontidae > Sphenodon > Sphenodon punctatus. Next base: position 1,030,336 of record QEPC01003915.1, on the reverse strand, counting down.
CAAAAAAAGGGATTTTGTAGTTTGCTGTTTATAATGGAAAGTGGTCCTGCCTTTAGCTTTCTAGCCACAAACGCAGCTAGAAAATGATCATGGTAAGAACCTCCATACTCAGAGGCCTTTGTAGCCTGATTCCAACTTTTGCTTCCTCCCACATTCCTTGGATTACCTACCTACAACCCTGATCAGGCTAGACTCTTGCCAACACAGCCCTCTCCGGAGCCTACCCAATTAGCAGGGCCTGAGCTAAGCCAGCCTCCCCACAGGCTCAGCTGGAAGGAGTCACACTGAGCTCCTCTTGGCAGTGGCTGCCCTGCTCAGATCTGATTGATGCAGAGAGGAGGGAACAAAGCTGCACAGGGTGCAGGCTGCCCCCTAACTGCTCTCCCACCCGCAGTCAAAGTTTTGGCAAGGACAGAATGCACTGAACTGTACATCTGGGGCAGCGGCAGCAGGAGCAAACAGCTGCTCCCCCCATCCCTTCCCTTACAGCAAGATCAGGTCTTCCGTGAGAGACAGTAAATGAGCAGGCAGATCCCCAGTGCCCTTCATCCAGAGGGAGCCACCCTGCAGCTCCCGTCAAACACAAACTAAACCTGCCCTTTCCAGGGATTCCCCCTTCGACTGCCAGACTCCAGCTGGTTATGCTTTGATCTGATCTGCCCAGTTCTACATCCCTGCTCCTCTCTGAAGACTAGGCGGGTCTATTGAAATGTCCTGCCTGGCCTCTGGGCAGTGGAAGAGATGGGCTTCAGGTACCGCATGAGTCAAGACACAGCCAAATACCTGGACCACAGCTAGGCAGCCCTGCCAAGCACAACAAACAGAGCCAGCCCTGACCCCTGATGCTTGGTGGTGCCTGCCACATCTGGACCTTGCCCACTCCTTGTGACCGGAAGGTGCACACCCCTGCCCCACCCTGCATGGCTGTGTAGCTCATGTCACACCCACCCCTCCACCACTGGTGAATATGTTTTTGTCTGTGTCCCTCTCTCTTTGAATGATTGACCTGCTTCTTGTTCGTTTGTTCCCAGCCTATCCTCAAAGTTAGGCAAATGACTATTTTAAATGGGCACAATGTTTATAAACTCTGGCTGCTTTTAGACGTTTGCAGTGAACACGCTGCATAAAATCACGCTGCATGTAAATATCCCGCGTGTGGGATTTAGACGTGATATTTTGCGCATTAAAGCCAGTAGCGCGTTCTTTTAAAGCCGTGAATTAAATACCTCGATATCGAGGTATTTAATTTGCTGCTTTAAAAGACTGTGCAACTGTCTTTAATGCATGAAATGTCAAATCTAAGCCCGTTTTTAGATGAGCGTGTGACCCACTCGCGCATGGTTTCAAAAATACCGTGAGGCAGGATTACACAAGATGCCGCTGGGGAGCACGCGCATGGGAGGGGGACGCGCATTCTTTTCCACGAATTACCTCCCTTGATCGCCAACCTGGTCAATTTGCGGCCAGAAAACAATGCGCGTCCCCCTCCCATGCGCGTGATTCCCGGCGGCATCTCATGTAATCCTGCTTCGCAGTATTTTTGAAACCATGCACGAGCGGGTGGTGCGCTCATCTAAAAACGGCCTAAATCCCACACGTGGCATATTTACACACAGCGTAATTTTATGCAGCGTGTTTGTCGTGTATGTCTAAAAGTAGCCTATATTAATTTATGTTAATATATGCATAGTCATGCAAACTGAGCGTACGGGGGGGGTGGAGTACTTGACCTCTGTTTGGTCCTGGGGGTGAGGCCTGTCTGTCTACTCTGTTCTCTTTTAACCCACCCACCTGCCCCCCTTACCTCTGCTGCAGCCCCAGCCCAGAAGTTTCCCATTAACTGATTAGGTCTCAGAGGCACTTAAAGCAGGGGTCACAGTGGCTTGAACCTTCTTAGGGCGCTTTTAAACGAGACGGAAATGGCGGCTGAGCCCTTTAACAGCCGCCATTGAGATCGTCCATTTAAATGCCTGACGCGAAGTGCAGCCAAGTCTCCCCTGCATCAAGCCCGCCCAGTGATCCGCCCAGTGATCCTGCCCCCTTCAAGGCGGATCGCCGATGTGCCGGCTTTAACCCGCACTTCCGGATTTCCTGGCAGAGTGCGCATGCGCAGAAGGACGCACATGCACACATACTCTCTACGCCGTGTCTGATGCTCTTCTGAACATCAGACATGGCGTAGAGAGGAAGGCGGGGAGGAGATGCGGCATAATGAATGATCCCACTTGTGAGCGGGATCGTTTAAAAGCGCCCTCAAAGGGCCACTGCCTGGCTCACCCCAACGCCACCTCTTTTCTTAGTGCTTTCTGGCAGCAAACACTACTTTGAGTAATGGCTTTTACTCCCAGCTAACAGTGCAATCCTCCAAGTAGATACTGGACTTGCAGTAGTGCTAAGTACTAGCACGAGTGCTGTCTGCACAGAGAATAGTAGCTGGGCAAATCCAGGAAGGGAAAGAAACCTTTAGCATTTTACCCACCCATCACTTGTCTGTCTTGCTAGTTTCCCACAGTTCCTTTCTCTTGATTGCCGATCAGAACAGAGACAGGCCACTTTGGGGAGCACAGGACTCTGGGGTTCTGTTCTAGGCCATGCCATTGATGGGGGCCAGTTGCATCTCCTCCCTGTGCCTAATCTATCCAGGGTTTTATTTGGGGGTGGGGTGGGGTCTCTGCAGCAGCAAGACTCAGAAGTTCAGTTTGCTCAGGTTTTGTGAGGGAAAGAGATGGAGACAGGCAAAGTAGTGTTGAAAGAGTTTGCCCCAGAAAAGAGTTTTAAAGTTCAGGGGAAGGGAGAACCAGAACAGGATTTCTGTCTTCACATTCCAAGCACAGAATCCTGAGACACGGGTATTTTAGGGTCCTTTGCCCATTCACTTATGTAATGGTAAGGAAAGTGTCATCTATATCAAGAAACTCTCTCTTTGTCCTGCAGGCAAGATGTTCCACCTCTGCAACTCTGTTCTGTGACTATCAGCAGTTTTTCTGAACAAGGCTGTACAAAGAACACTTGTGTGACTCTGTCAGAGTATAGGGTATTTTGTTCCTAAAAATCATAGTATATGGGGGGGTTAACCATACAGAGTGGCCTCCCCTGTGGGAAGGAGAAGATACTGGACTAGATTTCTCTCTTCTCTTTGAATGGACTATGCGTTCATATCATTGGGTAGAAGAATAAAAAACTGAAACTGGATTCCTTATTCTTCCAGAAATAGGCTCTGAGTACATCCCATTGTGCAGAAGGAGAAAAACTGAAATTGAATTTCTGTATCCACCTGGAATGGGCTTCGAGGGCAATGCTTTGTGCAAATGGAAGTAAGCTGGAACTGTATTTCTGTATTCACCTAGAAGGGGCTCTGAGTGCAACCCTTGAGAAGAGGAGGAAGAAAAACCTGGACTGGCTACTATGAGGGAAGTGTGAAGCCTAGAAGGAAGCTGCTGGTGCTTGCAGTGGCCCGGAGAAGCACCTGTTGGCACAAGTCATGCTAGCTGTTGCTACCCCCTTCCTGGGAGCAGCAAGAGCCTGGGCCAATGAGCCTCTCTGAGACAGGGAGAAAGAAGCCAGACCTTTCCAATTAGGCAATTTTCTGGATGGTGCGCTCTACTCCGCCTCGTCCTGTGCGTTGGACTGACATAAATCCCAGGTTGAGGAGGAGGCTTGTCATTTAGCACCTATAATAGTTCCTGGGTAATGTCATTATGCCCTGCTTGGTGAGCTGCTAATGTGGTTTGCAGCTGCACTGTGGCGCCTGGGATTTGGCCGCCGCTCGGGGAGCGCACGGTAAACAAGGAGAATCCTAATCCAAGGAGACAGTAATAAATAGTTTGGCTGCTGAGAGGCAGTGTATCCATGATGGGGGAAGCAGACGCTGCTACCTGGACCTCAGCACCAGGAAGAACCCAGCCCCTTGGAGCCCTGACCCAGGGACTCTGCTCCTGATAGCTATGGATACCCCTCTGCCTTGCTCCCCCAGCACAACTGCTGCCCTGCCGTATCCCAGGAGCTCCTTGCCTGAATCCCTGGCCCTGCCCTGCAGCATCACATTCACCCCCTTCCTTTCCCTTCTCACCACTGCCCCTGTGGGTAGGGCGGCCACCCCTCTGGATATCCAGGGGGTGGAGTAGGACAGCCCCTTTTCCCTGCCCCCTTTCTGACATGGTTCTACCCCCTTCAAAGCATTGTGACCTCATGACTCTCCAAACGGGTTGTTGCCACATCACAAAGGGGCAGAAAAGTGCCTTTGCCCTGCCCCCTTTGGGTCAAAGCCTAGGAGATGTAAGTTGGCAACACCAAACATTAGCCATATGTAGCTCTGCAGCCATAAGTAAGAGCCCCAACAAGGCTCCTGGGGATCTGTTTCACATCAGCCTCTCCACTGGGTCTGTGGCCCTTGCAAGAGCTCTTGCTGAGAGCTACAACCCTCCAAACTGCTGCCCACTCTCAAGCTTGATTAGCTGAGCTTCTAATTGATTCCTAATCGTAATCATCATCAGAAAATAAGGGCCAGGACTCTCTAATCATCTTAAGCCTCTTTGGGCTGGCAGGGCTCTGCATTCATAGCTTTGCTTCTGCTACAGCATTTCATTTACAGGTACATGTTCCTGCCAGCCCCTCGCCTGGGTTCTTGTTGGAGAGCTGTCTGGCTGCAGTGATGGTATGGGACCAGAAAGGAGGTTGAGACTTGGGTTAATTAAGTAGAAAGGATGGCTGAGGCTACTGCTTTCATATCTCAAGAGAATTCAGACCAGTGGAAACCCTCTTACTTCAAGCAGGGGTTCCCCACTCAGTCAAGGTGTATGGTCTGCAGCTGGCTCATGGAGCCGATATGATACTTCCTCCCTCCGGATACGGTCACAGCATTGACAAGGATGGAAGCCTCCCGCTTTGGGCAGTGGGTCCCGCAGGAAGCATCTGGACACACTGCTCCTGAGAGGGCCCCGGCCCACCTCTAACCCACATCACTTTCTCGGTTCCTGACAGGTCCCAGACCCTGCCGCCAGCACTAGCCTCAGACACTGCAGCAGCAGTGGCAGCCAAGGGACTCTGGGGATTCCCTCAGAAATGGTAGCAGCAATGGGGGTTCCCAGGGACTTCCTCAGGAGTGGTGTGGTGGTAGTGGCAGTGGCGGCAGAGGTCCTGGGGCTTCCTCAAGGGCGGTGATGGAGGGACTTCCTGTAGGCTCCCCCTCAACGGATGGGGCCCAGGGCAACTGCCCCAGCTGCCCCACATTAAGGCCATCCCTGTTTTATCTGCCTATCACCACAACATTTGGGCACTACTCCAGCTTCAAAAAGAGACTGCTAAGCATGCCAAAATCTGTCCTGAATTGACAATGTAGCTGGGGAAGGGATTGGGAGGAGCTTGGCCTATCCCCAGCTCTCTGCATTCAGGTGCTTGTCCCTTTTTGTGGTGCAACCAACATATCCGGGGATAGTTGGAGTGCTGGTCTGCTACAGGGTGACAAGAACTGTCCCTGGCTGGTCAGTGGCCCTGTATTAATGTGAATCAGAATGTTTCCAGCAGCAGAGCAGAGTAACTAATTCAACTTCTGGGTGGCAGAGTGCTTCCAGCCACCTTAGCACTTAGTGCTTCCTCCTCATCCAGGGATTTCCCAGCTCTTTCCCATTCCTGATTCCAATAGACAGACAGAAAAACAGAGGCATGAGGAAATGACCAGATTGGCACCTGTTCAAGGGCACAGTCAGTTTCCCCCTTCCCTTTGCGCTGTCGTCACTGCTTGGGAGAGCAGGGGAACACCACTGCATTCAAACAGCAATGAATCCCTCCAAGGGCCTATGTGCAATAGGACACAAACGCACAGCTCTTGCTGCGACTCAATCATGCTCTATAATTAAGCCAAGGAGCTGTCAATTAAGCATGAAATATGGTGGTGGTGGTTGTTGTTGTTTTAAAAAATGGTCGTGTGTGGCCAGTTTCCAGTCAGAATTTTCCTGAAGTGAATTGCACAGACTGGCAATGTTTCATTAGCTCTCTATGGGCAAGAGGATGATTTAAACCCCAGTCAGCATATGTTCCTGCCTCCTAATTTGGACTCTGATTTTCAGGGATCTGACTTTGCTCTGACCACTTCTTACATTATACAGGAGGAGGGGAAATTTCCGTGAAGGCAATTGCGGCTGTATTCTCAAGGGAATGATTGCACGTAGGAATGTGCTATTCTGCTTTTTATGCCATGAGAACACTTGCACATGACTGGGTCCCCCGATGTAGCTTTTACAATCATGGGTGTTCTCACGGCATACAAACGGAATAGTGCATTCCTGTGAAATACAGCCGCGATTGCCCTCACAGAAGTCCTCCCCTCCCCCCCCATGTAATTTGAGAAAGTGGCCATCTAACTGCCCATCCCAGACCCAACCATGGGGCTCATAACATGCTGCCACCTGTTATATCAGGGATATATTCACCATGGGCCAGATCGCCTCACAACAATTCACTGACAGGCCAGATTGCACAAAAATCTCTTATCATGTGGCCAGTGCACATTGTTTCTCTAATGTAGGGGTGGCCAAAACCTGTTCAAACTTATAAACACAAACTGTGTGAGTTAAATGGGCAGAGTTTACAGCTGCTATTGTATGTTGTTGTTCTGGAAATTTATATTTTATTTAGAAAATACTGATGCTCAATCAAATTGGATTTTAAGGTTGCAGTCCGGATGGAACCCTACCCAGGGGCTTGATTTGGCCTGTGGGCCACGAGTTAGACAGACCTGCACTCTATTGCTGCGTCCCTATAGTGCCGCCCCCCCCCCCCCCCCCCCCTCTTGAAATGGAGCACTCTGAATAAGGGTTTGGATGGTTGTGACCACCTCTAGCTATAGGCCCCATGACTGAAGCAGCAGAGGCAGTTTGGAGCTTGGGAGAAGGCTGCAAACAGTCACACTGGGGAAAAGCTGAGGATTATGGGGTAGTTTAGGGGGGAATTCTGTGCTGCTGGCTTTGGGGGAACACTGCAGGGAGCTGTCAGCTGCTTCCTATCCATTCTCCAACCTATAAATCGGTAAATAAACGGATTTCTCTAACACACCATAAGATTCCAGTCTCTCTGTCTCTCCTTAGAAGGAAACCAGCCCAGACAAATGCCAGCCGTTTGTTCCCCCTAGAATGATCTGATCCCAGCTGTGCAGACACAGGCTAGGGGAGGCCCTGAGCAGCGCTCCCTATGGAGAGCCCAAACGCTGCTAAAACATTGTCTGGGATCGATTCAGAGCATTAGGGCTTCGGCTGCATCAGATTTTTTACAAAGACAAATAGCTCCCTAGAGGGGTTTTGCATTGCTAGCTTGTCCTCTGCTTTTTCTGCCCTGAATAAATCTGGTCACGGGGGTGGAACAAACAGTACTGGAGGACAGAAGGCAGCCATGTACTCAGGAGGGCAAAGGAGTTGGGCAGCAACACCCACCCCGTTTCCCATCCTCCCAGGGGGCTGGAGCTTCTCCCTTTTGCCTGCCTCCCTCCTCCAGGAGACCAGGACAGGCCACTGTTTCTGCTCCGGGCTCCCCTGGCTGTCTGCAAGGGCACCCTGACCTGCTCTGTTCTGCAGTGAGAATGCACCCACACGCAGCTGGCCTCGCTGTAAGCCAGCAGTTCTTGCCTACGTGCCAACAGAGCGTGGAATGGTGAGGCCTGGCACAAACAGTGCTCAGGGACTAGCCTGTTCACTGCTGCAGTGCCAGCCACAGGTACACACGCCTGTGCCCTTTAGCCACAAGAGGCTGGGGACTGGGGAGAAGAAGAGCAGTGAGCGCCCTCCTAGTGCTATCTGGGGACATGCAGTGATCTTCATCCCAGGACAAGCACCGTCTCATCTGATCTGTCTCTGCCCAGAAATGGAGTCATCAAATGCCTGCTGTGACATTTTTTTAAAATTACTTTACAGACAAAATCACTCATCTTCACCATGACTTGGGTGCTGCCACTTTTTCTGCAGAATTGGGGGCTATGGAAGCTCAGTTTTGTCCTGTTTATTTGGATCCATTTCAGTTGGTTTCACTGGGCAATGCAGGGGAGGTGCTTGGGATGATGAGGGCAACCAGTTGTGAACTAGATCCTTGCCCTTCCTGGCTGGTGAAAGCCAGCTGGGAGAGGTTGGGGCTCTTGCTGGCTAGGGTTATGAATGCCTCCCTTTGGGAGGGTAGGGTAGGGTGTTGGATGCCCTTAAAACTGCAGTTGTCTGCCCCCTGCTTAAGAAGCCATTTTTCCAGCCTGTCTCTAACCTTCCCTTTTTAGGAAGTGGTTGCCCAACAGCTCCAGGTTCATCTTGACACTGTCAGATTCCTTCCTGGACCCCTTTCAGTCAGGCTTTCATCCTGAGTATGGTACGGAGACTGCGCTTGTGGCCTTAGTCGATGACCTGCTCCTGGAGTTTGACAAGCGGAATTCTACCCTGTTGATCCTGTTAGATCTTTAAGTGAACTTTGATACAGTTGATCATGAGGTGTTGTTGACATGACTGTGGGACCTGGTGGGGGTGTGCGGGACCTGTCAGGGAGATCCCAGAGAGTAGTGATGGATAATTGCTCATTGATCTTTCGGAACTCCCCTGTGGGGTCCTTCAGGGTTCTATTCTGTCTACCCTCTTGTTCAACGTGTGTATGAGGCTGCTGGGCAAGGCCAGTTGGAGGTTTGGGGTCAAGTGCCATCAGTACACTGATGACACTCAGTTTTACCTCTCCTTTTCGTCTGACCCAGGCTTACCTGATGCCTGACTGCTGTTGGGGACTGGCTGAGGGTGAGCCAATTGAAGCTGAATCCAGACAAGGTTGAGGTGATGGTGGTTGGCTGGCCTTGTGACCTGGAGGGGATTGGGACTCCTGTTATTGACAGAGTCCGAGACCCCTCTAATTGATCAGGTTTGCAGCCTTGGAGTGCTTCTGGATCCCTTGCTGCACTTAGATTGTCAGGTTGTGGAAGTGGCTCAGAGCGCTTTTCACCAACTCCATCTGGTGAGGAGGCTGCAAACTTTTCTTTCTAATTCAGATCTAGTCACCGTCATCCATGCTTTCATCGCCTCGAAGCTAGATTACTGCAACGTGGTCTCCGTGGGGCTGCCCTTGATGACTGTTTGGAAGCTGCAGCTGGTCAGAAGACAGCAGCCCACCTTCTTTGGGGGACGAGTTGCCGGGAGCACATTACTCCAGTGCTCTGCAGTCTGCACTGCCTCCCCATAGTTTTCCAGGCACATTTCAAGGTGCTGGTTTTGACCTTTAAAACCCTAAACAGTCTGGGCCCCACATATCTGAAAGACCCCCTGTCCTACCATGTCCCATCACGGCTCCTGCCATTGAGTTGGCCGAGAGTACCTCCCTGTGGCTACCATCTGTTAGACGTGTTCATATGACCAGGGCTCATAGGGGGGCATTCTGTGTTACCTACCCCAGTGCTTTGGGACTCCCTTCCCCCAGAGGTTCAGTTGAGCCCAAGCCTGAGCGTCTTCCGGAGTCAGTGTGAGAGGTTGTTTTTTTATTTAAGAAGGCGATTGGGTGGTTTGGGAATGGAGGTGTGAGAGGGTTGGGTGGATAGGTGGTTTTGTGGGGTGGGGGTTAATTCGTTTAAAATGTTTTTATGGATTGTAAGTGTCTGAGCCTCAGGGATGAGTGGCATATAAACTTAAATAAATTAATTTAATTAAATATGCCATGGACATTGTTCTGTTGCTGCCCCTAAATCCTGACGCACAGAGCCCCTGCTCTTCCAAGCCTCAGCCTCAACCCAGCTCTGCCAACCCTCCTCAGTCCTGACGCATAGTCCCACTGCTACTCTCTGCTTCAGCCCCTTAAAGCTCCTCTGAGTCTAATGCACACAAACTCCCCACCAGCCCCTCCCATTTTCCTGTGCACTATTTGATTAAAGTGGTTCCCAGTGACTCCGCTATTAGTCTGACTGGCAGTGAACAAATCTCTTCAGGCCCACGGGATCTCTATGGCTTTGGACCAACTGACATCCAAAAGGTGTTTCAATTTCTTCCGCTAATGAAGAAAAAGAGCAGTGGGAGCCCACAGAGAAAGGGAGCAGCAAGCCTAGCCCAAGCTGGGAATGAATACACTAGGGACATGGTGCTGGGCTGGGAGCCTGGCGTTGGTGATAATGAATAGCCATGAATAATTGATGGGAATGAATAACAATCCATAGCTGATAATAATTACTAACAACAACACAGGCTCGGGGGGGGGGGGGGGGATTAATTATGAATTAATAATTAATAGTTAACCACACAACACCCCAGTCATTCTTGTCATCCAGGCTTTCAATGCGAGGGGCAGGTGGGATCAATTTAACTCCTCCTCTTCCAATGATCCTGCCAAAAACTAAAGTGGCAGCAGATTAGGACTTTGTGAGGGAGGCTTCTTATTGGTCTGTCTGTCTATGACCATTTCCTATCTATCGTGGGGGTTCGCTCCTCCTATTTCAGCCCCAGGATTCCCTTCCACTGAGACCTCCCTCCCAATTAATAAAATATAGTTTTAACATTAGAAATGCCATACTGGCTCAGGACCAATGGTCCATCCAGCCCAGCATCCTGCCTCCAATAGTGAATGCTTCGACTACTTCACAGAAGTGCACAACAGCTCATAATGGAGTGATCCATTTCCTGCTATTCACTACTAGACTTTGACAGCTGGAGGTCTCGTCCCCTTGCCAACTTGACTAATAGCCATTTATGGACCTATCCACTGACAACTTATCAAACCCAGCTATGCTATTGGTCTTCACAGCATATTCTGGCAACAAGTTTCATAGACTAGACATCGAGTGAAAAAAAATGCTTCCTTTTATTTGTTTTGAACCTGCTGCCAGTCAATTTAATTAATTTGGGGCCCTTGCCCGCCCCCCATTACAGTCTCTCTGGGGACTTCTCTGCCTGCCAGGTTAACATGATAAAGGGTACGATGTTAAGTCAAGGAGTGTTAGCTGATGCATCTTTGGATGCCCATGTAGACAGCCCACTGCATCTTTAGGCACCCACTCACTAACTCTGGTGCAAGATATAGGGCAGCAGTGGGGAATCTGTGGCCCATGGGCCAAATCTGGACAGTAGTAGTTTTTATTGGCCCCTTTCCAATTCCTAGATCTGGCTGTGGCCATGAATCCAGCCCCTATCTTCAAGCACTAAGCTCAAGGGAAGGGAGCAGAGATGAGGACATGGACTCAAAAAGAGGGGATGGATCCATGGCTTGAGCCATCCCCTTCCTTTACTCACCCTGAGTATGTCTTATAAGCTCCTTCCATGCAACTCCTATCCAGCCTGAGACGCTTGTACTAATGTTCAAAGTGGCCCTCAGGAGGGCCACTTTGAGATGCAAAGCACCAAAGAAGACTAAAGACAGAATTAATAGAGCAGTGCTCTAATAGTTAAGGTATGTTGCACGCTACATTATAAAGCCCCAGCATTCTATTTGTTCTAAAATAGGCATGATCAAAGTTAGGATTGTGAAATTTGTTGTGGAGTATCACTGGGTTAAACAGTTCATGCTGAAAACTGCACTTTCAAGCCTGATTTTTTATTTAGTCAGACAGTCTCAATCTGGGCAGGGTAGAGGGGTTGAGTGTTGGTGGGGAGGAGTAATTAGCTTTTTAGAAAATTAAAGGCGGCTGCCAGGGGGTGCCTTTGGGATTTTATTTGTAAATCTGATTAGGAGTTTTAAAGTTATAGGGTTGTGGAAAACCCCATGTTAGCCTATGGAGAGGGGAGGGGCTGCTTTGAAGAGGAGCTCTGCTCGCTGCCTCTTCTCCTGTCTTTCCCTTCCCTGAGCAGGGCTCAGGGCAATTGTGCCTCAGGGTTTCAGGGCACTGGGGAGCGAGGGCAGGGGGACAAGGGAGTGAGGGTGGGGGGCACTTGGGGGGGCAGGGGAGCGAGAGCGGGGAGTGCTTTGGGTTTGAGGGACAAGGGAGCAAGGGAAGGGGGTGCTTTGCATAGGTGGGGGTAAGGGAGCTGGGGTGGGGACAAGGGTGTGGGGGGCAAGGGAGCGAGGGCAGGGGGGTGCTTTGTATTTAACAAAAAAACTTGGATATTCCATAGTCATAAAACCTCCAGTTTACAAGAAGAGTTAAGACTCTTGCAAATTCAATCATGCACTAAAAAGCATGGAAATTGCAAGTTAAGGCTCCCGCCTTAACTTCTGTGCCATGTTAGCAGTAAAGACATTGTTCAGTCTTGCATATTGTGCTCACTTACAACTTAGGCTCCATGCACCCACACTTTGCCTTCGTCTTTCAGCCCTAATCCTCTTCCTCTGCAGGTTGGGGGCAACACTGAACCTGGGGACAGGAGGGTGTGAGCTCTCACCACACCCCCTCATTCCCTCTATTCTTTCATGTCAGTTGGGGAGAATGGGACAGCTGAGTAATGTCTCACAATCCTCCCTCTTACCCACTAGTCCCCACTGACCTCCCAGAGCACAGTGAAGCTGGGTACGGTCGTATACAAATATTTAATTTAAACCTTAAGTTGGGTATGTGCATTGAAATTAATTAAATGGAATGGCCATTGGAAGGAACGGAGGCAACAGCAGTGCCAGTTTCTAAATAAATACTATTGTCATTCCAACATCCAATTAAGTGACTGTGAAATAATACAACACAGCTGCATCTCTGAGTACATGGGGAAGGCAAGAGGGTGTGAAATAATGAGGAAGGCACCAGATGCAGTAAGTGGAATGGTTGGAATGACAGGGAAAAATACAAAGCGAGTGCAGGATCAAGTAAGTGGGTGGAATGACAGGAGGAATTCGAAATAGTTGCAATAACAAGGTTCTAAGTGAAATAGCTGATTCAGAAGACTGATAGGATACTACAGGGAGAAGTCCTATTGTTTAACCCATTTACTATAGTTGACACCCTATCCTTTGAATACCAATAGCCTCCCTCCCTGTTAATCCACTTCTTCTCCTGGTTTTTTGTTTTTGTCATTCCACACACCCTTACTTCTGTTCCATATGACACACACAAATAAACATTGTATTTCTCCCTGAGCTTTTGAGTTCTCTGTGAGGGGTGTAGGGGCTAGAGGGACGACTTGGACCCAGGACTCCTGGGTTGTCTGTTACAAGGTTGAGAGCAGGGGAGGGGAGAACAAGCTAGGAACCAGGACTATTGAGTTGCCTGTGGAGGGAGTGCAGCCTTTGGGTGAGCTGGCACCTCACCCCTTCCGTTTCCTCTTTAAGAAAGAGAGAACTTAGGAGTCCTGGCTCCCACCCCTTCTCCCCCTCTAATCTACTTGGTCCCAGCCCTTTAACAGAGAACTCAGGACTCCTGGCTTCCAGCCTCGCCACCTCATTCTAAGAATGGCTTGAGCCATTCTAAGAATGAGGTGGCGAGGCTGGAAGCCAGGAGTCCTGAGTTCTCTGGGGAGAAGGGGTGGGAGCCAGGACTCCTAAGTTCTCTCTTTCTTAAAGAGGAAACGGAAGGGGTGAGGTGCCAGCTCACACCCTCCTGTGCCCAGCTTCAGTGTTGCCCCCAACCTGCAAAGAGGAAGAGGATTGGGGTTGAAAGACGAAGGCAAAGTGTGGGTGCATGGAGCCTAAGTTGTAAGTGAGTACAATATGCGAGATGACTGTACGTCTTTTATTGGACCAACTACAATAATGGAGGTGTGCACGCTTTCAGGTCTCACAGGGTCCTTCCTCAGGCAAGTCGGGAGTTAGAACTGGAGATTGGGCAAAGCAGTGAGGTTTATACAGTGACTGGAAACAATGGCGGGGGGTGGGGGAGAAGGTGAGAACAAGCCCCTGCCCCAGAGTGGAATACAACAAAATGGGAAGAGTAAGTGCTGCTGATAACAAGAGTCATAACTAGGTTGGAATGGGCCCTTGTGCAGAAGATGGAATCCCCATCCCAGTGCAGGCTGCTCCAGGGAGTGTGCTCCCCCTGCCTGCCACTTCCAGTCATGTGCCTTTAATGCTTGGGAGGCACACCCAGCAGCCAATCAGAACTTTGTTGGCAGGAGCTTCATCAGGCTGTCCAGCCAATGATACCAAACCTACAGGACTGGACTGACGGCTGGAGAACCTAGGCATAATGATGGTGATGCAGAGCCAGTCATTCCCCTCTAGGGTGCACTGGTTCAAATCTGGGTCCTGACAGGGGGCTTTCACAGTGGTGGCCCTCACTCCCAACAGGGCCCCATGGAGGGTGCCCCCAAGACAGCAAGGCCACAGGACAGGGGTGGGGACACCAGGGGCCCTACATTTCATCTTTGCCCCGGGTCCGACTCCTGCAAATTCTAAGGCCAGCCCTGAGGAGAAGTAGTTGTCTATAGGAGCTAGGGAAAACCTGACAAAGGATAGAGGGGAAAGCAGGTTAGGAACTATGCCAGGGAAGCATTCAAAAGGGAGGCTTTGGCGGGAAACAAATTTCGGGGAGAAGAGGTCATTTGCATTTCAAATACAACATAGGGAGCACAGCAGTGAGCATAAACAAGCAGTCAGTCAGTTACTTGCAGATTTATATCTGTAGCAGTTTATGCTCTCTCTGTGTACAAAACTAAACTGATTTATCCACGTCGAAGCAGTTATTTGAGTTTTAGTAATTCACTTCAGTATCATTCACACTATGCTCATAAATTGATTTAATACTGCCGCCATCTGCCCCCAGTGGCCCTGTTATAAAAGTGCACACAATGACTCTTGTCCCGCATGCCTTGCACGCAAAGTATTTTGGAATAGATACCATAGAGTTCTCAGCAGGAGAGACACCTTGCATTGCAGCCTGGGAATGATCTGTACACTGTGTTCGCCAAAACACAGAAAAGTTTCACATTACAAGGTACTTCCGTTTAAAAAGCAAAGGGGATTATCTGCTCCTACTTTTTCTGGAATACCTACATCACCTCCTGCTCCTGAATATCATCATATGTGAACAATACCTAGGTACAAGTGCATTAAGGACTTATAAAACTAATTTAGCTTTTGGTGTGAACCTGGCCTTGGGAGCAGATCCGACTGCCCCATCTGGCTTAGCTGGAAGAATCTGGGGACACCAGCCCCAAGCCAGATCATCCTGCTTCCCTCTAGGTCCCATCCCGAGCAGAGCAAGAGGCTCAGGGGCCCTTCCAAAGAGGATCTCTATGTGAGATCTGCAGCCTGCTAGGCCCAAGCACACAGGGCTTTGAATTAGGGTGAGGTTGGCGCAGCAGAGCCTCATGGCTGTGAAGCACCCATCTGTCTGCAGCTGGCCTCCTGATGCTGATCAAATCCTATCTCTTCTGGATTGGCTTCCAAAATGAAGATCCCAGACAAGCCCATAGGGATTGACAGCCCAGATCCCAACAAAAGCACAACTACTCCTGCCTCTGATAGTGGCCAGTTCTAGCTGATTCACGACAAGGAGCCATGGAGAGGACAGATGATGCCATGGAGAGGACAGATGATGCCCATCAAGGAAGGTTCTACCTAACCTCAGTAGCCTGAAACTGGCTCATGCCAGTTTCAGTTCATCCAGACCACTAAGTTATATTTTAATAAAGTCAGCTCCACTTGATTGGGACACTGATAATCAGACTTTCTCATTAAATGGGAGAGAGTCCTGGGGGTGGGTTTTCCTAATCGTAGGTGTGTCATTTAAAATGGACATTACCTTGTTTAGTTGGGACACAATATTCTCAAATGATAAACAGCAATTGCTGTTCCAAGTGATTCTTTTACCCCAGAAGCTGCACATGGTGGAACACGTTAGGCAATTTGTGCAGGACAGAGGGACAGAAGCTGTGGAAAGCAAATTTCAGTCCAAGCAGCCCAATCACAGGCACAGCACACAACTGACTCGCATTTCAAATGAGTCATTTAACATTTATCCATAATGTGATGGGATTTGATTCCTTTTCTCTTCATTAAAAACACCTCTCTTATGCAGGCTGTAAATCATGAACTTAAGATAATTGTCACTAATAGGACTGGAATGAATGTGCCTTTTTGTTTTGGCAAAGAAAATTTGCATATTTGTTACCATGAACAAACATGTGAATTCATCTTCATTGCTGTTGCAAAATTTGCTTCTTCGTGCCTTCATTTATTCAGAGTTTGGAGACTTGAGGATCCTATTACTTTGGTGACTTTGCTTTTCATGATTTGGTCCCTTTGTGACTTTCTGCTGCATAACCTCACACAGATGAACCAATCATATTCACATTCAAAAAATCCTTGCCACTTAGTCTGGACAAAGGTACAAACTGCTTGCATGCGTCAACGGGGCTACTCTGGAGTAAGCTGTTTGTGGATGGCAGCCAAAGACATTACAGACTGAATGCTGAAGTACTGAAGTCAATGAAGGACCAGAAGCCAAAGTACCAAAGGGACCAAAATACTGAAGTGAAAATCAAGGTGAAGATTTGAAACCACAAGCAAGCATGGAAGCAGATGCTGCTTTCATGTTCACGTGACAAAAATGGATGTGAATTAGGTCCATGCAGACCAAACAAAGCCTAATGAGACCCAACTGGTCCTGTTGGGGTTGGTTCCAATTGGGAGCCTTCCTGGCCCAAACCCCTTGGACTCAGGCCAGGCTCGGTATGGGCAAGAGGTTCCACTCCCATGGAGCTCCATGATGTTACAGTGCTCCATGGAAGTGGAGCTACATCAGGAAAGGGGCAAGGAATGTCTTCACCCCACCTTTTTCCTAATGTGGTGCCACCCCTAGCAATTGCCACGATGTCACAGCACTCTGTGGGGGCAAGACTACATCAGAAAAGGGGTGGGAGTGATCCCCCACCCCTTTCCTGATGTTGCTCCGCCCCCATGAAGTGTTATGATGTCACGGCATTCCAAGGAGGTGGGGCCACCACTTTAACATCAAATCCAGGCTCAGAAGGGCCCAGCTGTGTTGGAACTGGGTTGGTCCCAATACAGCTGGGCTTGAGCTGAATTTTTCATATTCTCTAATATGAATATATTGATTATCAAATTTTATATTCACTCCATATATTTGTTTCAGCTCTGGTGCCTAAGACTAGCTCTCCTTTCACTTGGACAGTCCCTGCTTGGAATATTTTACAACTCATGAGGTGTCCCGATGAAAAGGGTTCTCCTGTCTTTTTTCTCATAATTGGCACTGAAAAGGGTAACCGAATAAATGTCCGTGAAATGTTCTTTCTTTCTTTCTTTCTTTCTTTCTTTCTTTCTTGTAGGCTGTAGTTAGACTGAACCAACATTTCTCATGATATTTGAGCAACTGAGTTTTCACTATTTCAGTTATTTCTGTCATTTTTATTCTTTTTGGTTCATTTTCAGTTTTGCTCATTTCTGGGAAATTTGGAGCATGGGTGGGTGAAAGCGAACTGGACAAATGAACAACCAAGATGAATGAACAGACCAAACGATCATGGCAAAAAGACAAAAATGTGCAATCAAACAAAGATCAGTTGGACACCATTCGATACCCAATTCATTCATTTTGGGTTGGATCATATTTTTTCAACAGGTTTGCTCATTTCGGCAGGTACTCATTTCAGCTCTAATTTTCACTGCCCAGATAAATGTCCAAGACAGAGGCCAGTTTTTGCAAGCCAGGCCAGAGGGCTGGAAAAAACATCAATTTCCCCAGTTGGCAACCAGCTCTCAACGAGTCATCAGACAAGTTACCCTGTTTTCCAAAGTACCCATTGTGCACATTTGGTCCTGCACTCCTTTGCTAATCTGGACATTAGCATCACAGCAGGAGCTGTCAGGTGCAGAGCACTTTGGAAAATTCGTCCCTTATTTCAGTGCCCAAATGAGAGGCTGAGCTTTTTGGAAAATGGGGGCTTTAATACTGTATCCAGCCAAGGACCTTATCTTGTTCCAGCTTAGGCCATCTCCTGTCATCAGCTGCATCTGGTTCAGCAGCTACAAGAGCGTGATTGCCAGGGTTATATTTGTTGTACGTTCCATTGGATTTAGCTTGTGATAGATAGGCTGATATGGTGCTTTAATCAGTGTAATATATAAAGCACTTAATTTGTCTTATTAAAACTCTACACTCTGGATTCTCAGGATCTAGGAAATTAACTTGAGCACCTCAACGTTTATTTGATTGAGAGAGTTTATAAATAATTCATGCCCTTCCCTTCCCTGCGCACTCTCGTTCTCTCTGCAAGTGGGGTAGTGCTTGAGGATGGGTGGAAGATTCCAATGAGAATAAGTATTTGGATCCCATTACCTCCTGCTGATTTAAACTAACAGGAGCAAGTTCATGGAGTTGAATAGCTGTTCTCCATTTTGTGAGTCACCCTGCTCAAGGGGCAGCATGACCTCATGGTTTGAGAGCAAGAGTGGCCACCAGCAATGACTGTGTATCAAGCACTGTCCCATTGTGTGACCATGACACCTTTCTTATCTGGGTGTGAGTTGTTTTTGAAGACCTGAGCTGAGTTCCCTGTTTTGCTCCACACTCCCTGTGTGAACATGGATCTGTCACTTAATCTCACCATACCTCAGTTCTCCATGGGGGGAAATAACTCTTCCTTTTCCCAAACTTTCATTGCCTACTAAGACTGTGAACCACAAGCCACTTTCTCCATAGTAGTTCCATTGAGGCCCGCAGGATTTCTGTAACTTTCATACACCACCAGTCCGTACAGGCCTGCACCACCATTTCACATGGGGCCCCAACTTCCTTGGATGTGGCATGGTCCTGGATCAATGGTGCTTAGTTGTTATATAGAACTTGTCATCTGTGGAACTCAAAGTGCTATATCATTAGTTAGTATCATTATCCGCACTAGACAGGTGGGGAAACTGAGGCACAGGGTGGGGAACCTTTCCAAGACAAATTATGTGTGTTTCCTTAGCACCTAAAAGCACCAATCAAGGCACCCACAGTCCCAGATACCCCATAGGCAGAATGAGAGACAGACCTTGTAGTATTATTATTATTTTATTATTTTATTTTATATAGCACAAGTAGTATGCCTGGCACTGTACAATCAACAGTTATAGACAGGTCCCTACCCCAAGGGGTTTACAATCTAAGAGAGACAAGGGAGGGGGAGACAGGGAGAGGTGAACATTGGGAGAGACAAGGATACATTTGTGAGATTGAGACGCTGCAGATGCACGTGCTTAATTACAGGGGAGATATTATGAGTGAGGGGAAATAGGATGCAATTTCACTCATGATGAGCTAGGGAAAGCTGATGGAATAGGTAGGCTTTTAGGAGGGATTTGAAAGTTGGGAGCGGGGAGCAGAACAAATGTATGCAGAGAGGGAGCTCCAGGCATATGGGGCAGCAGGAGAGATGGGGCAAATATGTGTAGAGGAGCAAGGGAGTTGCAAGCTGGTGAGGGTGGGAGCAGAGAAGGAGCAAAGCTCCTGGGCAAGCATGTGGTGGGATAAAAGAGTGGAGAGATCTGGAGGAGCAAGGTCATGAAGAGCCTTCTTCTGCCCACCCCAAAGCCTGTTGCATGCGGTATTCCCACGGTGAAATATCAATCCTCTCTCAGGCTACCCCCTCAAAGTTACCAACCACAATTTCAGGCTCAATAGCTCAGTCCTGGTGAAAAATTATACTCAGTTTGCACTCAAAGGGGTATGGTGCATTTACCACTACCAGAACAACCATTGTGATCTCGAAGCTCCTTGTAGCCTCTGCGGAGATCTTTAGCCTGCTGCCAGCACTGCGGTAAGACTTTTTCAGGGATTCCTGAATTGGAGGGTCTCCCCACAGTCAGATAAAGGGAGGCCATTGTCTTGGCCATACCCCATGGCTTTGCGTGCATTTTTGCCAAATTCTTGGGTGCCTGCGATGCATTGTTCGATGGGGCTTGTGGAGGCTCTCCTATAAAAAAATTCCTGGTGGATATCAGGCAGGGTTTCCATTTGCTGGACTCCTGGGGCTGGAAACATGCCAGTACACTTCTGATCTCCACACCACCAAGACAATGACTAAGCAGTTTGAATTCAAAATTGAATTTGGCGACGTGTGGTCTTTCCTCGCTAAGAATCATGAGAGAACCACAGAGTTAAACTGGACATAGCAAGTAAAAACAAGTCCCATCACCAAAACCCTGTACTATGACAGGAAACAGGAAGTGATAAGCATGCCCACACCAAATACACTACCTGAAAAATGTACACATAACGGGAGACATGGGATGATGGAAAACACAGTACTGCTGCCCACGATTCTTCTGGGCAACCAACGCATGCTTAATGAGGGGCTGTCTGGGTGCCGCAAAACATTTTGACATTTAAACAACACACACAGTCGCGTGTTGCAAGCCGTTACCACCAGAGAGCTATTGTGTCTAAAGGAGCCCTATGAGAGCATTGCACACATCCACAAGGATTATCAGGGTTGTGGGTCCCCCCCCCCCCCCAATGCCAAATACATGTGCAATGGAACGGAAACTGTGTGGATTAGCTAGCTTCCATAGAGCAATGGCTAGTCATTTATCAATGAGGATGCACCTCCACATAACCATGTCTCTCTTTCATAGGCACTGAGAAAGTATATCAAGTAGGGGGTGAGGCACAGGGCCTCATTTCGGCCTCGGTTACATTTCAGTTTCAGATCCCTGAATTTCGACACAGGTCTTGGTTTCAGGGCTTGGTTCTCAGTTCTTTTTCCCATTGACTTCAATGGAAAAGAGAACCAAGGACTGAAACATAGGGATCCGAGACTGGGGAAAATAAACATGGGCCTGACCTCAGAGGGCGGGGGTGGGGATCTATTACCCCTAACACTCCACCCGCTGGGGCCCAGAGAGGTTTCCTTGGCCAGCTGGCTCTTCCCACCAAAGTTAATGGGAGGATTTCCCATTGACTTCAATTGGAACATAAGATCCAAAAATGGGGAACCAAGACAGGCCCAATTTTCAGATCCATTGGTTTTAACTCCTAATATCAAGCAACTCAAAGAAGATCTGGATACACGAAAATTTGCCTGCCACTCTACACCATTCCACTTCATTACAACATTATCCCACCAGTCCTGGGACTTGTCCTTGGGCCACAGTGTGCAGAGGGTGGGCGTCACTCTCACGATGGCTTCCCTCCACGCTTTGTACCCATCTAGCAACAAGGTCACCACCTCCCGCATCTGGGCCATCTGCTTGACAGGGGAGCATAGGGAATGTATCTGCAATCACGGCACGTCCCCATCTCCCATCACTGTATGTACCTTAATGTTGTGAGTTCCCATGACATGAGGTTGGAAACAAGGGACTCAACAGCCATCCACCATTCCATGTACTCAAAAGCAAAGTTCTCTGCCAAAGTTTGCAGCCCTTGGAACTGAATGTACTTCAACTGAATGGCATAGAATGATATTATGGAACCCAATACAGATTAACACTGCATTGCAGTTCGGCAAGCAGACAAAATGGAAGAAAGTAAATGATACAGCAGTTGAAATTTTTGTGCCATAAAGGGGGGAGGGGGGGGATTCTGATTGAAGGAAAATTGCTGTCAGTCATGAGGTGTAATAGAATGCAAAACCCACTTCCTGCAATGATATGATAGGAAATATTGCATCACACATGTATTGAGTACTGCATGATTGGATACTATCTGGGACACTAACGGGAGGTTGTGTATGCGTCCTTCAATTGGGGGGCAATCAGAAACACCAATAACCTATGCGTTTAATAACAGAAACAGTTGGTACACATGTAAAAAAGAGTGTCTAGACAATGGTGTCAACACATCCAACCACCCATTTCCATTTTGTCTAAAGACACCCAATGGAGGGCAGAGAGGAGGGACTGAACATGGTCAAAATGACAGGCAAGATGGATGACTTTGGCAGCAGAGCTTTGAAAGGAGATGAGGTGGTAAGATCAGAGCAAGGTGAGAAATGACTAGAGCATGGACCAGGGTTTTTCAGCGGTAACAGTAAGGCAGGGCAAGATTTTAGCAATATTATACAGAGCAAAGTGACAGGATTTGGCAACAGCCTGGATCTGAGATGTAAAGAAGAGGGAGGAGTCAAAGATGAATCCCAAGCTATGTGCTTGAGGGACAAGCTGGATGGTGACACCCTCAATGGAAATTTAGAGAGAAGTAGAAGGGGAATGTTTGGGGGGGAAGATGAGGAGTTTGGTCTTGGCCATATTAAGTTTAAGTTGGCAGTGAAATATCCAAGCAGAGGTGTCAGAAAGACAGTCAATGATACAAGACTGGATGCAGGAGAAGAGCGCAGGAGTGGAGAGACAGAGTTGTGTGTCATCAGCAAACAGGTGATACTGGAATCAGTGAGATTCAACGAGTTTACCCAGAGAAAGAGTGTAAAGGGAGAAGAGACGAGGGCCCAGGACAGAGCCTTGGGGAACTCCCAGAGAGGGGAAGCGACACAGAGGAGGTACCAGCAAGAGAAACATTCAAGAAGTAGTCTGAGAGAGACGAGAAGAACCAGTCAAGAACAGAGTCCTGGAAACCAAGGGAGCGTAGCGAATTCAGGAGGAGGTCATGGTCAACAGTGTCAAAGGTGTCAGAGAGATTGAGGAGAAGAATGGAGTAGAGGCCCTTAGACTTAACTAACATAAGGTCATTCGTGATTTTAGTGAAGGCACTCTCTGTCGAGTGGAGAGGGCGGAAGCCCAATTGAAGGGGGTCAAGGGAGAAATTAGAAGAGAGGAAATCAAGGCAGTATGTGTAGACAATACTCCAGGTGCTTGGAAGCAAAGGGTAGGAACAAAATGCGGCAATACTTGGAAGGGTCGGAGGGGTCAAGAGTGGCCTTCTTAAGGATAGGGGAGACAGTGGTGTGTTTGAAGACCAATGAAAATGACCCAGTAGAGAGGGAGAGGTTGATAATGTGCAGCAGAGAAGACACCGCAGTGGGGGCAATCACTGCTAGGAGGCGAGAGGGGATGGAATCAAGGGGGCAGGTGGAGGGATTGGATGAAGAGAGGAGGGAAGTGACCTCATCAAGGGAAGCTTGGGAGAAGGAGAAAAAAAGAGTGGCAGGAGGGGGAATAGCAGGGAAGGAAATGGGGGAGGGAGAGGGTTGAGAAGCAATAGCAAGGTGGAATGTATCAGTCTTGTTGAAAAAAGAGAGATGATCCTGTGCAGAAAGAGAGAGGCAGGGGAGGGGGAGGACAGGGAGACTTCAGAAGGGAAGCAGATGTTGAGAAGATATGGCAGGGGTTGCAGGAGTGAAATATGTTTAACGTGGAGTAATAGCGGTCTTTGGTCAGGGAAAGGGCATCGCTAAATGCAGAAAGTGGAAACTTAAAATGGAGGAAGTCAGCAAACTCATGAGACTTCCACCAGAGGCACTCGGCAGCTAGAGACCAGGATCAGAGGTGGCAGATGCTAGGGGTGAGCCAAGAACAGGAGTTTATGTGACGGATGACATGAGAGCAAAGCAAGGGAGTCAAGGGCAGAGGAAAGGGATGAGTTGAAGGTGGAGACAGCAGAGTCTGGGCAGGTGGTAGACGAGGCAGATGAGAGAACATGGGAGAGGGAAGAAGCAAAGTCCAGAGGGTCAATGGATTGAAGGTCACAGAAAGAGCAAGAGGTTGGGGAAGCAGGAGCGGGTGAGTGGGAGATATGGAATTAAGCAAGGTGATGGTCGGAGACAGGAAAGGTGTCAAAGGAGAGATCTGAGAGAGAACCGTTTTTTGATAAGACTAGGTTAAGGGATTGACCATCACAATGCATCAGGCAGGCAGTCCACAGGCTAAGGTCAAAAGGTCAGTGAGAGGAAGCAGAAAGCAGCAGGGTCAAAGGGGGTGTCCACATGGATATTGAAGTCTCCTAGAATGAGGGTGGGAATATTGTCGTTGGAAAGGAAGAAAGTAAGCCATGTGTCAAAGTCAGAGACAAAAGAGGATAAGGAGCTGGGGGGAGGGGGTGGTAGATGACAGCAACATACAGGTGGAGGGGGGAGTAGAGGCGAACACAATGGGGCTCAAAGGAAGAGAAATAGTGAGAAGGAGTGCCGAGGGGTTGGAACTGGCAAAATTCAGCAATGAATAGGCCAACACTGCCGCCGCAACCTTCAGAGTATGACGAGGGGGTGAAGGAGAGGCAGGGGAAGGGCAGCAGGAGTGGTAGTGTCATGGGGGGGAATCCAGGCTTCTGTAAGGGCAAGGAGCTGGAGGGAGCAGGGGAGGAAGAGATCATGATACTAAAGCTGTCATCTACAAACCACCTACCCTGCAGGCTTCAATGGGATTACTCCAGAGCAAGTGGCTTTTGGATTTCAGCCTTAGCTTGATACACATATAACTTGTTTTGGAAAGACTCCCCACTTGGTGCCTCCGTTTCCCCATCTGTCTAGTGGGGATAATGACACTCACTAATTATGCAGCACTTTGAGAGCCACAGACGATGAGTCCTATGTAAGAACTGAGAACAGTTGATCAGTGTCAAATGCAAGATGGGGCCATGCGCAAAATGGTGGTGTGGCTCCCTTCTTAACATAGGAATGTTTGATGGACACACACTTACTCACCCATTAGGAAAAGGAAACTGACTGTGATTTATTTTTCATACTCAGTTAAACATAACATCCCCTTTAGGGGCCAGGGCTTTGGGCATATGCTGTTACGTCTAGTTTACTCCTGGGTCCCATGTGCTCAGGGCCCCCTCCTGAATCGCCACATGCCCTCCATAGGCCAAGAGTCCCTACATTTGAGGCCTTGTGAGCCTGTATTTTACCCAGTGCTTCTCACATTCATGTGGGGGGGCTGAGCAGGGATCCTGACAAGAGCTGGCTGCACAAGCTGCCTGGATCCCCTGCAGCTGTGCCATTCTACTCTCCTCCCCCAGGTAACTCCATAAAGGGGGGCTGCCCTGAGGGTGGCGTTCATGGATGCCATGACAACCATGGGACCGTCTCAGAGGGTTAAGGGCCCAACACATGAGGGGGAACATACCCTTGACCTGATGTTCTGCACCAGCTTTGAGGCAGGGGTCCAGTGGTGGGGGATGTAGTGGCTTTACCCCTGTCGTGGATGGATCATTACCTCCTCCAGACCACTCTCCTGGCACATGTTGGCGTCCAGAAATGTGCGGGGCCAGTTCATTGGGTCCGCCCCCAAGTCTAATGAAACCAGAGAGGTTGTTCCAGAATGCTCTAGGGGAAATGCCTTCTGATCTTGATGATCGTTCACTCGATGACCTCATTGCCTTCTGGGACAGCTTGTTGGCTGAGGCTATCGACCAAACAGCTCCCAAGAGTCCGCTTCTGGAGAGCCGATGGCAGGGGTCGCTGTGGTTTACAGAGGACCTGTGCCGGATGAAGCAGGATGGACGGCGGTTGGAGCAACGGTGGTGCCAGACTCGTGCTAAAGCTGACTGATTGCAGCATAAAGCTAGTTTAAGAGCTTATGCTGTTATGGTACGGGCAGCAAAGAAGGAGTTCTTTGCTGCCCTCATTGCATCTGCAAAATCACGTCCAGCTGAGCTTTTCTGGGTGGTGCAGAGATTGGTCAGTCCGGCCTCTCTCCGCCTGGAACTGGAATTTTCCAGTATCCGCTGTGACAT
Organism: Sphenodon punctatus; assembly: GCA_003113815.1. Classification (NCBI taxonomy): domain Eukaryota; kingdom Metazoa; phylum Chordata; class Lepidosauria; order Sphenodontia; family Sphenodontidae; genus Sphenodon; species Sphenodon punctatus. The sequence continues at coordinate 1,004,910 of QEPC01003915.1, read as the reverse complement.
GTTTGCTGATTTTTTGTTGTTGATAAAATCGCCCAGATTCACCATGATCTCAATGCTGCATTTAGGACAGTGGATGTATCAGAGGTACAGGAAGTCCTGCGATGTCTGTTGTTGTGGGATCAGTTTCAGTTGGTGTCATCCACTGATGCAGCGGATGTCCTTGGGACTGTTCAGGCCAGATCCGTGCCCATCCTGGCTGGTGAAGGCCAGCCAGGAGACATTAGGGCCATTGCTGGCGGGGGTGACCAATGCCTCCCTTAGGGAGGGCAGGGTGTTGAGCCATTTCAAAGAGGCGGTGCTGCGGCCTCTGCTCAAGAAGCCATCTTTGGACGCTGACTCCCTTGCCAGCTATCGGCCAGTCTCTAACCTTCCCTTTTTAGGGAAGGTATTGAGTGGGTGGTGGACCGACAGTTATAGGGCCATCTGGACCGGGTCAGTTTTCTTGATCCCTCTCAGTCTGGTTTTTGCCCCGGGTTTGACACAGAGACTGCACTTGTGGCCTTGGTTGATGACCTGCGCCGTGAATTGGATCAGGGCAGATCCTCAATTTTGATCTTACTGGATCTGTCGGCAGTGTTTGATACCATTGACCATGAGATGTTGGTGGTGAGACTGCAGGACCTGTCACTGGCACTAGGTGAGAGGAGGATAAGGTTGGGGGGCCGAGCCTCAGGGCAGGGAGACTACCACTTTCACGCAAGGAATAATAGGGCGGCTTGCTCTGACGAATGTAACACCCTCCGGTAATAATGTCCCTCAGGTTGTAGGGTGGGCTTTCCCTCGTTAATGGAAGGCAACCCTTTTCATCATAGGGACTCTGTGAGCAAGCCAATTGCCCCAAGGGTAAGGGAAAGGGTACACACTGGAAACTCTCTCTCAGGGAACTGCTCGGGCCCAGGATCGTGCCAACAGGTGTGGGGAAGGAGAGGGGCCAAGGAAAGGGGTGCAGGACACAGGGACAAGGGGTACTCCGGGAGAAGGGAGAAAGGGCTTGCACTCCACAGGGGATGGGGCAAGGAGCGAGGGATACACTAAGGGAAATCCTACCCGTGTGAAAGATGTCACCTCCAAGGAACTCACAACACACCACTCTGCTCTCAGGGGAAGTCAGGGTTAACGCACACTCACCACACTCTCCCAGGATCAGGGTATGGACTCAGTCTCTCACTCTCTGTCACACAATCTCAGTCTCACAGAAGCTCTCAAAAGGTTCAGGGAATCCAGGGGCCAGCCTCCCGGATTCGATTACCGGCGGGGATGCCAAGCCCCGCCGGCACTATTTATCCTTCCCCACACTTCCGGGATCAAGGTGAGGCTCCTCCTCTCCCCGCCCCCTGCAGGGCGTGCCGGGCGCGCCCGACGACGTGCGGAAGGGGGCGTGGCCCCACCAACGTCCTGGGCCGCGCTCTGCTCCGCCCCCTCAACCCGCACGAGCAGCCCCGAGCCGACGCCGCAGCGATCCCTCCGGGCCGCTTCCTGACAGGACCGGTCTGGGGTGAGCGGAATTGTTCTTGAATGGTTCCGCTCATTCTTGGCAGGGAGAACTCAACGAGTGGTTCTTGGAGAATGTACATTGTCTCCCCGGAATCTCACGTGTGGAGTCCTGCAGGGTTCTATTCTGTCGCCTCTCCTGTTCAACGTGTATATGCAACCATTGGGTGAGGTCATGAGAGGGTTCGGCGTATGATGTCATCAGTACGCCGATGATACATAACTTTACCTCTCATTTTCTGGAGACCCAGGCCCAGCAGTCTCGGTGCTTAGGTGCTTGGCATCTGTGGGGGACTGGATGAGGACGAGCCATCTGAGACTGAATCTCGACAAGACAGAGGTGATGTTGGTGGGTAGGGCTGGGGTGGTGGTGGTTCCTGTCCTTGGTGGGGTCTGCCCTCCTCTGGCCGCTCAGGTTCGTACTCTGGGGGTGCTCCTCAACCAGCAGCTCTTCCTGGATTGTAAGGTGGAGGCTGTGGGGAGAGGAGCATTTCACCAATTACATCTGGTGCGACAGCTGCAGCCATATGTCTTGGACTCGAATCTGGCCACCATCATCCATGCTTTAATTACCTCTCAATTGGACTACTGCAATGCACTCTACATGGGGCTACCCTTGGCGATGGTCTGGAGGTTGCAGCTGGTGCAGAATGCGGCGGCCCACCTCCTAACGGGGATGGGTCGCCACAAGCACATTACACTGGTGCTCCAGACTCTGCACTGGCTGCCTATTGTCTTCCATGCCCAATTCAGGGTGTTGGTTATGACTTATAAAACCCTAAATGGCTTGGGTCCTGTGTACCTGCGAGACCGCCTAAAGCCTCGGGTCATTTCGTGGCCCTTGCGGTCGGCTGGGGGTGCCCAACTTGAAGTCCCCCAGGTATGCCGGGTGGCAATGGTGGGGAGGACATTCTCGGTGGCCACACCTCAGCTGTGGAATTCTCTCCCATTAGAGGTCCGTCTGTCCCCTGACCTCCCCTCTTTCTGCAGATGTAACACCTGGTTGTTCTGCCGGGCCTTCAGGGAGAGGGGTGGGTAGGATGGAAAGGGGGTTTATTGCCAGCTGCTATTTTATGTGTTGGTTTTATATATTGCAGTTATAATGATTTTATTGTTGTGTTTTTATGTTGTTCACCACCCCGAGTTGCCAAGTTGCAGGAGGGTGCGGGATAGAAACGTTTTGTAAATAAAAAAATTAAAATGTTGTCATTTCAAGTTTATTCATGTTTTCCTGCAGCCCCTTCCCCACAACCCATAGGCAGGGACCCGTGTTCACTGCATTTTCCCCATTCCTGTCAATGGGGGAAATCATCAATGATCCCGTGGGACCCCGTGTAGTCACACAGTCTTCACTTGCCTGAATCAGGCCCTGCCATTGATCATTCTCTTCTTTGGGGCAGGGTGCTAGCCCTCAGCAGTCAACAGTGGATCAGATGCATAGACTTGAAGGCCAGCAGGGATCATTGCCTCCTGCATGGCACCATCCAGCGATGCCCAGTCCTGCACTGAGCATCATAACTCCAGAAGCCACTTTTCTATGCCAGGAACTTGCAGGTGGTTTCATGCCCTCCCCCTCACTTCCCCAGCACTTATTTTAAACTCTGTGATTGAAACAAACGCTCCAGCAGCCGCAACTATGAAATGGCTGTGAATGAGATTGCCAGGCTCCTGTGGTGCTAGAGGCAGCACAGGTTACAGGAATGCCGCTCCCCTGCTGCTGGACAAACCATTGGTGTTAGCAGCATTCAGCACCCTGGCCAGCTCACACAGGCAGCCGCTTTGGCCTGCACACTAATCGGACTGGGGAAGGAATCTTACCCAGCAGGATTCTCCAGAGACAGTGTGTGGCCACTTGTCCACTGACACTAATCACAGTCAGCCTCCCACAGAGCTGGCCTGACTTGGGGCAGATCCACTAATCTCCCTGCCTCTGCAATGGCAAGGATGTAGCTATAATAGGGATAGGTAGTGCAGCTGTGTGGGCCCACGAACCTGGGACAGGCCACACTCCCTGGCACATCTGCCTTCCTTGCTGCAGGAAGGAGTGACTGGGGTGGTGGTGCAGTGGAAGGGAAGATCCATCTTTAGCACTAGGGCCCATTCCAGTCTAGCTACACTGCTGTGCAATGAAGGTTGTTTGGGACTGAAATAGCAAGGGGGGTCCAAATCCATTTCAAGTGTGTTATTGTCATAGCTAGGGTTCCCACCTTTTGCAATCTGACCCTGAGACTCCCATAGGCCAAAATGGGAGTCTCGGGATCAAATTGCAAAAGGTGGCAACACTAGCCACAACTGCTCTTGGTTAGGCTTTAGAAGACCATTTGGAGGAGGAGGAAAGTCTGTGGGCCTGCAAGGGGTTCAGCATGCCTGCTTCTCTGTCGGGAGTCGGGACCTTTGTGCCAAGAACAAGTACAGTTCCCAACCTATGGGTGACAGATGGGCCTTTTGCAGCCCTTCCCTGGCCCAGTTGGCTCCAAGCAGAGAAAAGCCACAGCTAGGGTTACAATTTTTTGCAGTTTGACCTTGAGACTCTCATTTTGGCCTATGGGAATCTCAGGGTCAAACCACAAGAGGTGGCAACCTCACAGCCGAGCACTTACAAGCTATTGCCCCTTTGGCTGGGATGGGGCATTGCCTTCTCTTCTTGTCTGTTACTGGGGCTGATTACTGGGTTCCTTGGCACCACCCCTACTACTCTGGCTGCTGGCCCTTCCAGCAGCCCTGCCCCATTCCCCATTGTGGTTGCTGTTCCTGCAGGACCCAGACTGAAGCAGCAGTGGTGGTAATTATGGTAGGTTCCCCAGAGAGCTGGGGGATGAGCCCCATCAGTCAGAGGCTAGCAAGGCCACTGTTCTTGGCTCTGTGAGGGCAATATGGTGTGGTGGTAAGGCAGGAGAAAGTGGGAATCAGGAAGCCTGGGTGTTTTATTCTATGTTCTGGAAGTAGTGTGGGGTCTAGTAGCAAGGGGGAATGGGAGCCAGCGCTCCAGGATTCTGTTGCCATTTGGGAAGGGAGTGGTGTTAAATTGTTAGAGCAGGGAACTGAGAGCCAGTACTCCGGGGTTCTATTCATACTACTGATCTTGGCAGGGCACTTGGCTTTTCTGTGCCCCAGTTTCCCCTATGTGAAATGTGTTGGATGATACTGACTGGTGGGTGTAGTCACTCTTTTGGTGGCGGTGGGGGGAACTATTCTGGAGAAGACCCCACCTACCATTCGTAGGATGCCTTGGAATTACATTATGTGCATTATGGCCATGAGTTACACTGAGCAGCAGTGGCCCCAATCCTGCCCTCACTGAAGCCACTGGGAGATTAGCCAGGATTGGGCCCTTGCCTGTTGTTGTTGGATTTCCTTTAACACTGCTGACTCCTGATTGGTGCTAGACCTCTGGGAAGTGGTGCTTTTGCCTAGTAATAAAGTCCCTAGGTGGCATTACAAGCCATGTGTTACTGAGTCCTGCTGGGGATGGAGTAGCTGAGTGATGCCACAGGCACCTGCGATGGAGAGGCTGGTGTAATATTGAGGCGGGGAGGTTGTCATGGGTGCACAAATTGGGGGAGAGTAGGCACAACCTCCTGAGTTTGTGGTGCAGGGGACGGCTCTCTCCTTAAGTCCAGCCCCTCACAGGTCCTTGAGGCAACAGCACAGCACCATTCCACTTTCCAGTTGCTTGGTCCCTACATATCTGAAAGATCACCTCCTCCCCTATGTTCTGTCCCTTAAGGTCAGCTGAGAACAACCTCCTGCTAATTCCATCTTGGAGCCAAATTCATACAACTAAGTCCCACGGAGAGGCATTCTTGGTGACTGTCCCACAGCTCTGGAACTCCGTTCCACTGGAAGTTCACCAAAGCCCAAACTTGAGCATCTCCCAAAGGTAGTGTAAGGCCTCCAGTGGTGGGTGAGGATAGGCTGTAGGAATATGGGGAAGGATTGGGGGGGGGGGGGGGGCTATCTTTTATATTGAATTTGATTTATTCTATATTTCAGGGAGGGGTTATTTTATATTTGTTTTATGCAATTTTATGAGTTGTAGCCCACCCTGAGCCCTAGAAATAGAGCAAGCTGTAAATGGAATGAATGAATGAATGAATGAGAATTCCCTGCCAGCTAAAATGAGTGGGTGAAGCTGCTGCCATCTTGTGGGGTCAGGAGGGTGGGTTGGGGATCAAGTGAAAAGTCTGGGGTGCAGATCAAAGGAAAAGTCTGTCCTTCTCCCTTTGGTCTAGATGCTATGACTGGGAGAAGGAGAGGCAGTGAGTAGGGATGGGGGGAAGGCAGCAGTGGGGGGTACAGAAATGCTCATACAGGGGATGGGGAGGCCGTGCTGCTATGGACTGGATGTGAAATATGTCAGGTAACCAGGAATACCTTCGCCTCCTCTGGAGGAGCCAAGCAGATGTAAATGCTCCTTTGGCTGTTCCTGGAGCCTTGCATCCCTCTCCACACCCACCCCTGCCCCTGGGATTATTGGCCAGCCTGTGTTAGAAACCAGGATTCCCAGGGTCTCCAGAGAATATCCCCATGGATGGAGCTGGTGCCACACAGCCCCTTAGGGAGCAATGCCTGGGCTTTCTGCTGGAAGGAAGTGCATCCTTCTGGGTAGGGGAGGAGGGTACTGCCACTAAAGGGCAAGCTGAAGGTTTCCTTGGTGCTATTCCTAGCTTTGCCACTAATTTGCAGTCACATGACCTTCTCCCCTTGTAACTAATCCAAATGGATCCACCTGCAATTTCTCAATTTTATGAATGTATCCCTGTCTCTCCTATGGGCCCCTTCCCTTGTCCAGTCTAGATTGTAAACCCATGGGGGCAGGGACCTATCTCTTATCACAACTCTGCAGCACCAGGCACATTGCTGATGCTATATAAATAATAAATAATAATTATTATTATTATTATTAATAATAATAATTAATCTAGTGCCACTCCCACCTCTCGTCTCAGTTTTACCAGTAGCACTAAATGACTCATTACAGGGTCTAAAGGGTTATTCATGAATGTTTCTAGAGCCTTTGGACAGCAGAGACTGGAAATACCGATGTGTTTATTATTAGCCAACTAGCCCTGGGCCATGCCACAGCTTGATTTCTCTGTAGGGAATATGCCCTACCCTAGTAGGAACCTGCCTGGATGGTATTAGCAAAGAGATGAATTTTGCCAACTCAGTAGAATCCATTTGTCATTAATGCCATTGAACGCTTCTCTCCCCTGCTGCTTCTGCTCAGTCAGGAGCTGACCTGCTATGCTTGCATATGTATGGCAAGAAAGGAAACCCTGTAGTCAGACATGCAAGTTGAAAGGGTGAGACTGCCCCCTAGAGCTGATTGACTGGAACTTCACACCCCTGGCATCAGGCCCTGCTGTTTCTATTATGATGAGGCATTGAATATGGACCTGCTGGAGAACATAAGGCAATCTGTAATGAATAAAGAACGTAAGAAGTGACATACTGGGTAAGACCCATGGTCCATCAATCCCACCATCTTGTCTCCGACAGTGGCCAGCTACAGTAGCTCGAGACAAATACAAGTACAGGTCATGGAGGTGTGACCCATCTCCTGCTAACCATTCCCAACTACCAATAGCCAGGAGTTTTTTAAGCCCCAACTATTAAGTATTTGTGACTTTATTCTCTAAGAATTTATCTAGTTTCCAATTGAAGCTAGTTATGGTGCTGTCTTTCACTGCCCCTTCTGGCAACAAGTTCTACAACTGTATTGTCCACTGTGTGAAAAACTGTTTCCTTTTGTTTGTTTTAAATCTGCTGCCATTTAACTTCAGAGAGTGTCCACTTGTTCTCATATTATGAGAAAGGACAAACAACAGCTCTCTATTTACTTTTTCCTCACCACTTATGATTTTATAAACTTCTATCATATCCCCCCCTTAATAGCCGCTTCTCCAAGCTAAACAGTCCTAACCTGTTGAGCCTCTCCTCATATGGAAGTCAATCCGTCCCTTCTACCATCCTTGTTACCCTTCTTCAAACTTTTTCCAATTCTATTATATCTTTTCTGGGATGGGGCAACCAGAACTGCACACAATACTCAAGGTGGGGGTCGATGTCAATTTACTCAATGTCTGGAATTGTGGATCTCTGTTAGCCCAAGGAACAGAACAGCAAGTGGGAACCCACTTATATGTATGATCTTGCCAGATACATTCGAAGTCCCTCCTTCGGCCAGGTTAGCATGTGGCAAGAGGGCACAGTCCTGAAGAGCAACAGGCAAAGTTAGCCCCAGGTTCAATAGCAACAAGGCAAGAGGTGGTGCTGTGTGAGCAGCCTAATTAGCTCTTCGCAGAGCATCATGCTGAGCTAAGTGGGAGCCTCTTCTGCCTCTCGCATCATCCACAGCAAAGTCAGCACAGACCCGCTTCTTGAATCTTTATTACCAGTGATGACATCAGAGGTCAGAACAACCTAATTAGAACCTCCAATTCCACCTAGAAAAGATCTCCTCTTAACTTGCGCTGTGGGGCTGGGAGCAGGGAAACATGTGACCTAGCAGCAGCATTTTTACTAGGGACGCAATCTCAATTCTGGGGCTACCCCCTGCGCAAGTACCCTTTACAAGAAAGAGACCCCTTCTCCTTGTGCTTTGGTTTGCTAGCTCCAGGGGTAGCCTCCTGCGAACCAAGCATTCTGAGTTAGAATCTCGATGAGGGCTGAAGCTAGGTTAGGATGGCCCCTGGTGGCAGGCAGGGCTAGATCCAGGCCAATGCAGACTGTGCGACTGCTTGTGTTGGGATGGGAGTAGGGTTGCAGGGCCTGCACTGGCACCTTAGGCTTTACAGTGGGCACCAATGCAGGGCCTGCAACATGTATTTTTCATAAGTGTTCCTTACAAATTTGCATAGGTGGCAACCCTAGGTGGGAGGCCTTCAGAAACCACCTATGTATGGAGTCTATGAATGAACTTGAAATGATGACATGGATGTGGGAAGCACTGGCGTAAGAGTCTCAAACTCTGGGACCCCTGCCTATGGGGGGCCCGTGGCGATTCAGGAGGGAGCCCCCAACACATGGAACCCATAGGTAAACTAGAAATACTAGCATCTGTATAACATCCTGCAATGCATGGAGCCCCAGTCCCCGAATCAGATGTTGTGTTTAACTAATGAACACCAAAAATTTATTTATAGTGACGTTTTCCCTAATGGGCAAGTCAGTGTGTGTTCATCAAATATTCCTGTGTTAAGAGAGGGGCCCACACCACCATTTTGCACAGGCCCCAATTTCCCTGATCCAGCACTGCCTATTGCAGAAAATGGAATCCCCCCACCCCCGTTTCCCATGGCAGAAGACAACAGATGCACGAGGGAGCGTGGGGCCCATAGGCTTGTAGACCCCATGGTGTAGCTGCACCACCTGTTCCTATTAGAGCTGTACCCTCCCCTGATGTCACTAAGGCGCAAGTACTAGGAAAGCATCACTGTGGCTTCTGGGATGACTGAGGCTGCAGGGGACTGGTTCTAGATTGGAGAGCTGGGTTCAGGCTTCTCTCCCACTCCTTGGGCAAGTCACAGCAGAGTAGATTTTCAACAGTTCAGCACCCAAAATCAGGGCCAGCTTCACCTCCCCTTTAGGCACCAGAAATGGGGGGTGGGGGTGGCATTTTCAAAGGCTCTGGGCCCCTGGCAGCTTCTATTGTGTCTCCTAGGGCTGGGTTTTCAGGAGAACTCAGAATGGTGGGGAAGTGGGAGCTGAGCATCCTGACCCCTAGTTGTTAGCTAGACATCTGTAGAATGAGGCTATTCACACTTTTAATTAGGGTTGCCAACTTTTCCTTAGCCCATTTTTAGACGTGGCACAATGCTTGCGGATTTAAATAATCCACTTTTAGAAAACGTGCACGGGTCGTTGTGTTGCTTAGACGTGCCTCCACCATTGGAAACAGTGGTTCGCACATTATTTTGAAACCAGATTTGTAAAACCTCAGTATTAGGGTTTTACAAATCCAGTTTCAAAATAATGTGCGAACCACTGTTTCCAATGGTAGAGGTGTGTCTAAACAACAACACCCGCACGTGTTTTCTAAAAGCAGATTATTTAAATCCACAAGCATTGTGTCACTTCTAAAAGTGCCCTAGTGACAGAGCAATCTCAGATACCGTAAGCCCCTTGGAGCAGGGACCTGTCTCTAGTAATGGCTGCTCAGCACCAGGCATGTTGCAGGCACAATAAATAATAATACAAATCTTAGATAGGGCTGCCCTGGTTTAGAATAAGGGAACATTCCTTATTTCAAAGACCTAGCATGTTCCTTGCTTGTGAAATTTTGACCTAGCTGCCCTAATCTCACTGCAGGTTGTTTTCTTGTTAGTGATGCATTCTGAATGCATTGCTACTCAGCAGCCAGTACCCAGCTCAAACCCAAGTTCTGCTCTTTTAATTGCTACCACTCAGGGGGATGAATCTTTTAGCTGCCAAGCCCCTTGAAGTTGTGGCACTTGGACAGGAGTGTGGAGCCCTGCTGCTCTGTTCATGCACCTATGGAGGAAACCACTAAAATCACCATGACAATAAAGCAAAGTATTTCATTTATAATTCAGAAGCAGCTGAAAAGTGGTTTCATATAAAAAAAGAAACTGTCTGAGACAGTAAAAAAAAATGTCTCTTTATGTGAATGTGTTTGCAGCATGAAGCCTGCATGTAACGAGCATGACCTTCAGATGCCTGAGCCGTACCAAGTCCCCAGCGCAGGCACTGCCAAATTGCTGGCAAGAGAAATCCAATCCTAGCAGTGTGCTCCAGTCTCTAGGGGCCTGATCCAACAGCCACTGTAGTCCCTGACTCCAACCTCATTGACACTGACTGAGGGAGAGAGGGAGTGTGTCTCAGATGCTGAACTGTCAAGGGCCTGGGGTTCTATTCTCACCACTGTCCCCATGAATGGTCTTTGGTGAGTTCCTTTATCTCTCCATTTAGACTATAAGCTTTTCCCTGCCTCTTGGGCAGGGCCTGATCTCATCCACTAGAGCCCAAGCCATAGCAATAGGGTCTTTCAATTGACTGCGATGGCCTCCGGATCAACCTCTTAATCCACTGATTAATTTATTTTATTTATCTTTAAATTTATATGCTGCCCCCTCCTGCCTCAGGCATCTCGGGGCGGCTCACAACATCTTAAAAACATTTTAAAACATTAAAATAAACAATAATGATTACAATTTTAAAAACCAATATAAAACCCCATCCCCCCCCACCCACCCACCCTAACCCACCCCATCACCCTCGGGAAAGGCCTGGCGGAACAGCCAGATTTTACATTGTCTGCAGAAAGAGGGGAGGCCGGCAGCCAAGCAGATCTCCGATGGGAGGGAGTTCAAGAGCCGCGGTGCAGCCACGTAGAACGCCCTCCTCATAGTGGACACCCGGGAAACCCAGGGGACCTCGAGGAGGGCGCCCCCAGCCAACCGTAGGGGTCGCTCCAGGACCCGGAGGGTGAGGCGGTCCTGCAGGTAGGTGGGGCCTAAGCCATTTAGGGCTTTAAAGGTCACTACCAACACCTTGAATTGGGCCCGGAAACCTACCAGCAGCCAATGCAGAGAGCAAAGCACCAGTGTAATGTGCTCGCATCGGCCCGTCCCCATCAAGAGACGGGCCGCCGCATTCTGCACCAGCTGCAGCTTCCAAACCAGCACCAAGGGTAGCCCCATGTTGAGCACATTGCAGTAATCCAGTCTCGAGGTAATAAAAGCATGGATGACTGTGGCCAGATCCGAGTCTGAGACATACGGCCTAAGCCGACGTACCAGGTGTAACTGACAAAATGCTCCCTTCACCACAGCCGTCACCTGGGCATCCAGGTGAAGCTGTGGATCCAGGAGCATCCCCCAGACTCTGAACCTGAGAAACCAGGGGAGGGCAGACCCCATCAATGATGGGGGCCACCACTCCCTTGGCCCTCCCCACAACCATCACTTCCGTCTTGTCAGGATTTAGCCTCAGGCGGCTCGCCCTCATCCAATCACCCACAGCGGACAAACACCGGGTAAGCACTGTGACTGCCGGGCCTGAGTCGGAGGAAAATGAGAGATATAGCTGAGTGTCATCAGCATATTGATGACATCTCACACCATACTCCCTAACAATCTCTCCCAGAGCCTGCATGTACACATTGAACAAGAGGGGGGATAGGATGGAACCCTGCAGTACTCCACATGTGAGGCCCCGGGGGGAAGATGAAAACTCCCCCAGCACCACACGCTGGGTTCTCCTGGCCAGGAAAAAGCGGAACTATTCAAGAACAGTCCCACCAATCCCTGCCCGGTCCCGCAGCTGAGTTACCAACAACTCATGATCAACAGTATCAAATGCAGTCGAGAGATCTAACAGGATCAACAGGGTCAAATGACCCCAGTCCAACTCACGGGAGAGGTCATCGGCCAAGGCCACAAGTGCAGTCTCCATGCCATAAGCCGGACGAAAGCCCGACTGCGAGGGATTGAGAAAATTAACCCGGTCCAAATGCCCCTGAAGCTGCTGAGCCACCACCCGTTCAATAACCTTCCCTAAAAAGGGAAGGTTAGAGACTGGCTGATAACTGGCAGGGGCACCAACGTCCAAAGATGGTTTCCTGAGCAGGGGCCACACCACTGCCTCCTTGAGACAGCCCAGAACCCTGCCCTCCCCAAGGGAGGCATTGACTATCCCCGTCAACAGCAGCCCCAATGTCTCCCGGCTAGCCTTAGCCAGCCAGGACGGGCATGGATCTAGTTCACAATAGGTGGCTCAAACAGTCCCAAGAGCATCCCCGCTTCTGAGGGCAACACCACCCAAACCTCATCCCATAAAACAGAACAAGAAGGGGCTTCTACTGCCTCTGACCCGTTCCCTGCTAAAAAAAAGTTGCATCAAAACTGTGGTGAATTTGAGCGATTTTATCCACAAAAAAGTCTGCAAACAAATCATAGCGAGCATTTGACGGTTCTATGTCCAGGCGGAGGGAGGCCGGACTGACCAGCCTCCTCACAACCTGGAACAGCTCAACCGGGCGGGACTTAGCGGACGCAATGAGGGCAGCAAAGAAAGCCTTTGCTGTCCACACCGCAACAGCATAGGTACGTAACCAGACTCTATGCCGCAATTGGTCAATTTCAGTACGCGAATGACGCCACCGTCGCTCACACCACCACCCTTCCTGCTTCATCCACCGCAGCTCCCCGGTATACCATGGGGAGTTGCGTTGTTGGCAATTCAGGAGTGGACGCCTGTGAGCCACACAGTCGATGGCCTCCGTTAGCACAATATTCCACCTGGACACGAGGTCATCGAGTGAGCGGCCATCGAGGTCGGAGGAAACATCTCCTAGGGCTATCTGGAACCTTTCAGATTCCATAAGCCTTCAGGGGCAAACCAACCTAACTGGTTCTACACCCTCCCGGGGGCTAACATGTGCCAGGATATCTGCCCAGAGGAGATGATAATCCATCCACAACAAGGGCATTGTTGATACCTCCCCCACCAACGGATCCCCCGCCTCAAAGCCTGTGCAAAATATCGTGTCCAGGGTATGTTCTCCAACATGTGTGGGGCCCAGTACTCTCTGAGACAGCCCCATGGTTGCCAGGGCGGCCATGAACTCACGCTTCACCCCTCCAAGACTGGTGTCGGCATGGATATTGAAGTCCCCCAGAACTATCGTCCTGGGGGACTGCAAGATCACCTCTGACACCAGCTTGGTCAGTGCGTGCAGGGAGGCTGCCATACAGGTGGGTACAGCAGAGGAAAATGATGGGGGTAGAGCCACATCATGACTTAGGCAATGATGTGAGAACAGACTGCAAATATCTGAATGGGGTAAGTGCCAAGGATGGAAAGAAGCAACACAGGAGGTGAAAAAAGGAAAATTTAACTGGATCCTGGGAGATCCTTCCTAGCAGATTGTGGGGTCATCTCCCTGGAAAAGAGGGATCAGCGTCATCCCATGGGCAATCTGTAAACTAATCTGGACACAGAATACAATACAAGAAATAGACCTACACTGGAGGGAGGGGAAGTGGAGTACATTAGGGGCTTGTTTTCACATTATTGTGAATGGTAGGATACCCTATCTTAAAGAAACCCCAAAGAGATATCTAACCTGTGGAATCTCCAAATGTGCGAACATGAACACTCCAGAAGGAGTGGCAGGCTGCCCCACACTCCTGTCTTCAAAACTGTTTCCTCTTCCTAATGTTCACACATTATGCTAGTAAGGTGACAAAGGGCTTGATGGGGGTATTACCACTCGGCGGTAAGCTACCCTTTACTAATGTAATGTGTGAAGTCAAGTAAAGGGTAATAGTTCTGAAGACAAGAGTGTGGGGTAGCTTACCACACATTCTGGAGCCTTCACACATTTGGTGGACAATCCTCCACCATCCAAGTCAATGGAAAAACTCCTATTGACTTGAATGATGAAAGATTGTACTGTTAGACTTACTACAGAGCTGCTACCCCCATGCTTTCTTTGCCACAGGGCACTGTACCCATTCCTAGAACATATGAGCAAGGCCTACGTATTTCAAAAGTAGCAGGAATGAGCACCACCTGGCTAGCTCTGTGTTGTAGCTCTGTTTTTTCTGATCTTGTAGTAAGGGCAAGCACGATGGTTTCGAACCCCTCGGCATGTGTAAATCAGTATGGCTTTCATCATATCCATGGAGTTGTGCTGATTTACACCAGGATCTAGCCCAGCAGTTGTTTCCCAGTGTGATGCTCTGCTGCTGAAGGACGCTGGAGGTTCCATCCCCTTTGCTGCCGCGCTGTGGTCTGCAAGCCCAGTGGCTGGCAACTAATCCATGCCACAGGCTGCAGCTACCACAGCAAGGACTATTACTGGGGTCAGCACACGGGCACTCAGATCGTCCTCTACCCTCCCCCAGAAGTGACTATGGCACTAGTGGAGACTGAAGTCATGTGCCTTGTGCAGCCACTGCCACCCTGCTGTGAGGATGCACCAGGCCGCAGGTCTCTCCAGCGGGTGAATGGGGGTCCAAGAGAAATTGAAGAGCCTGGCAGTGATCCCTTGGTTCCAAATGTTTGGGAACTGCAAGACTAGTGGAGCGAGCCTGCCTCTGAAGGCTCTGCCACTTATTCAGTGTGTGATGTTGGACCAATCAGCTCCCCGCACTCTGCCTCAGTTTTCCCACTGTAAAATGGGGGAAAGAAAGTTGTGCTGGCTGCCAGGACACTGCAGTACAGGGGTGAATAAGTTAGTGTCTGGGCACAGCTAAGCACTGAGAAGTCTTCATTCCCCTACAGGGCTTTCCAGCCCCACAAAACCCAAATTATTCAGTGCTTCCCTGCCCTACCAGTCAGCAGTGCAGACAGATAGATGGCCCAAAGCACATCATGAATCTTCACAGTGACAAGAATTGGGGTGAATCATAGCTTTAAAAAGGGAAAAAAATTAGTAAGGGTGGGGAGGAAGAAGGGTAAATTGCAGGGTATTGGTGAAAAAGCTGTGGAGAAAAGCAGGGTTCAAAACATAAACAGCCCCATGTAAATAGGAAGCACGCCTCTCCGAGCACCAACGACTGCGCAGCCTGATTGCTTAGCATTGATTTATCGGGGGAGGTGGAGAATCTGAAAGAGTCAGGCTGCTGAGATGACACAGGACGGAGACAGGAAGGGAGGTGGGTTAGGCTGGATTTGGGGTGTAGTGTGTGTAGTGTGGGGGAGAGGCCAGGAGTCAGGCCCCTGGGTTGTATGGCAAGCTCTATGGGGGAATCAGGTGGAGTGCTGGGGTGAGGGCGGGGAGCTGAGATTCTGAACTCTTGGTTGTATCCGCTGCTGGGGGAGGAGAGCAGAATCTTCCAAGATGTTGGGCATCAACAGCCACCTCTTTAATGTGAGAGTTTGTGTGACCTACAGGGGTGCCCATTAAGAACAGGGACAAATTAGGCCCAAGCCAGCCACACAGCTGGGCCCCTCATACCACGGAGACCGCCTCACCCTCCGCACCTCAGAGCGAGCCCTTCAGTCTGCCAGGGGCACCTTTCTGGAGGTCCCCCATGTTAAACGGGGGGTCACAATGGAGAGGGCATTCTAGGTGGCCGGGCCGCGACTTTGGAACTCCCTCCCAGAGGAAGCCCGCCTGGCCGCAGGTCTGCTAGCTTTCCGTCGAGCTTGCAAGACCTGGCTGTTTGCCCAGACCTTCATAGGGGAGGGTGGAGTAGGTAGGGGGAATGGGAGATTTTATAGATTTTTTAAAAATTGTTGTTGGGGTTATTTTTAAATATTTTAATTATTGATGATTTTTATGAATATTGTCTTTGTTTTATTTGTGTTGTAAGCCGCCCCAAGATGCCGTAGGTATGAGGGGGCAGCCAATCAATTTAAATAAATAAATAAATAAAAATATTTCCATGCATGCAGCACAAGAGGCTGGGGATAGTTTGGTATTTGGGGTGAAGTTTTCCTTTTAAACCCAGGACCCACCCAATTGGGGTTGCCATATGTGCAAATTTTTTCAGGACACTTACAAAAAATACATGTTGGTGTCTTAGGCACAGGACACTGGCACTGCCTTAGCCACCAATGTATTTTTCATAAGTGTCCTGGAAAAACGTGTATATATGGCAACCCTACACTCAATGTGGACCCCCAGTGTTCAGTGGGTTGTAGTGAAAGCAGAGACAGGCCCAATCTCCCTGGCAGTCTGGTTCTGTCCATTACAAAGGGTCCAATGCCTAGGGTCTGACAAACAGCCACCCCCATCCCCATTGCCGACGCACCGAAAGGAGACAAGACACCATGGCTGGGATTTGAATGGCCGCACTCTTTATTAATCAATTATAATCATAATTCAGGTGGGGGTAATCGCCTAATGCAATATGGGTCCAGCACTTGAATCTAAAACATCACTACAGGAAGAAATCCCATGGGTGGTTCCGAGGTACCCTCGATTACCACCCACAACTGTCTATAACGTCTCCCCCTCTCAGTGACTCTGGCCACAGGTGAGGGGGACCATAAACTCTGAACACGAGTAAGGATGAGGGTGCCTGCCGACGGGGGACCATACTTGTCCCTACCGCCCTCACTCGACGCCCCTCCCAGGGAGGCTGCCCCGCCGCTTGCCATCCCCTGCATTCCGGCGAGTGGGCCTCCCCATCTCTTAAGGAGATGGCTCTTACTTATGACCTATCTATCCTATTCTAACCTAGAGTACTGGACCCCTGCCACAAAGGGATCGCCGGGCTTACCCGGACGAGCCTGACCCCCCACCTACCTACCCAGCCTTTCTAATACCTGAACTAGGGTCCTCTTCAGAGCTCCAAGGTACAGTTCGTTACCCTCGGGTGACAAATGCACACCATCCTGCCTGAACAGCGCCGGGCATTTATGCGTCAGGGTTCGGTTGTCAATACACTTGCCACCCAGGCCTGTGAGCCACCTTTCCACATCCCTGTTAACTGTTTTCCTGGTCCTATCAATCTTTATGGGGTGCACCCGGGGTCCCCACGTCATCCGCTCGACCATGTCAGTCCAGATGATGAGGGCCGATGGGAATCGTTTTTAAATTTCCCATAGATCTCTCTATATGTCCATGATCAGTTGCACACCTTTTAAGTGAGGGATGTCATTCTCACCCAAGTGGATCACAATGATATCGGGCAAGGGCCCCTGTTTTGGAGTCTGGAGGGTCGAAATGAGGTGGTGCCATCTCATCCCCCCCCCCCCGCCCCTCCACCGGATCTCTGCTTGTGACAATAGACCTAGCTGTGATCCCCAGCTGGTCTGACTTGCCGCCTTGCCTGCCCATTTCACCAAGCTGTGGCCAACGATCCATATAGTCTTCCGAGACCGGGGGGTGCACCTAAGAATGAAAAAGAATTCCGAACTGGTAATGCAGGGAGGCGGGCCTCACGTACGTATGGTAGGCCCCCGACCTCCAATGGCCCACCGACCGGATACCCTGGTCAGACATGCTGGCTTCCGCTGCGGATGTAGCTGCCCCTATCCAGAACGAGTGCGTCCCGAAGGAAGCTGGCGGCAAACTGAGGCGGGACAGGACAGCACGGAGCACTGCTGTGACTTGGAACCTAGTTACTTGGTACCCGCTGGCGTATCTAAACAGGGGGCCCGGGGCGGATTGACGCACTGTAAGAAATGATTCTGTAGCCCTGATTGGACACAAATTGCCAACCTCAACCCTATTCAATCTTACGATTTGGCCTCTACCACTCTGGTCAGTTTTCGAACGGCGTATGTGCAGGGCCATCCCTGTTGGGCCAGTTCAGACGTCGCCGATACGCAGCGCCCTTCCTGAGGTGTCTCTTGTTGATTTGGCTACTAGTTCGCTCACGCGAAAAGCTCTGAAAAAGGCTAACTTAAACAACGAGTTAAACAGTAAAACTTCGTAACTATCAAAACAAATCTGGGGCAGTGCTTCACACAATCTCAAGAGCAGGGCTGGAGTGATGGGGGCCCGCTGGTCTGGCCTTGTGGTCTGTTCCCTGTACCAGCCTTCGATAAGGCGTCTAGCAAAGAACCCCCAGTCAGGGGGGTGGGGTCCCATCAGTCTACTGACAAAACCCAGCGCCGACAGCTTCCCTGAAATGGTACCTGGGGCCACCCCTTTGTGCCACAGGTGCAAGGCAAACTGGAGCATTTCATCCTCGGGGATAGGAAAACCCGGGGCCCACCCCCAAGCCAACCGGTATAGCTGAAACTCCCGGAAAGCTCTGTCATAGGCCGCTCTTGTGCACGGTGCCAGGGATCCCAAAACGGCAGTGCGCAGTTCTATCACCCAAGGCTCCAAATCTCTGGCGACAGTGGCTCTGGGGTTGGCCTGGCATGAGGTGCGAGCAAGCGGAAACTCTCGATCTGAAAGCGAGAGAGGGCATCGGCTACACTATTGTCTAAACCTGGAACATGCCTGGCTTGGAAAAGGATATTAAATTTCAGACAAATGAGCACAAAAGCCCTCACAAGCTTCATAACCCTCGGTGATCACGAGGACTGAGTGTTAATGATGTGGACAACGGCCTGGTTGTCACACCAAAATAACACCGAGCGGTTTGCCAGCTCGCTCACCCACACGTGGACCGCTACCACAATGGGAAAGAGCTCGAGGAAGGTAAGGTCCCTGGTGATTCCCTGCTCTATCCATTCACGTGGCCATGGGGCGGCTGCCCATCGATCCCTGAATATTACTCCAAACCCCGCACCCCCAGCAGCATCCGAGTGTACCTGGAGCTCCGCCTCGAGCAACACTAGATCTCTCCAGAGACTGATCCCATTAAATTTGGACAAGAAGGTAGACCAAGTTTGCAAATCTTCCCTCATCTCCTTTGTGACCCTGACATGATGGTGAGGGGGAAGGTTTCCACCCAAGTTTGCGTAAAGATGAGACAGGAAAGCTCGCCCCGGGACTACCACCCGACACGCGAAATTTAGGCTGCCTATCACTGATTGGAGGTGTCGAACTGTCACCTTCGCTGCCCTTAAACACTCCTCAACTTTGCCTCGCAGTGAGATCAACTTGTCCTGTGGAAGGTGGGAGACGGCCATAACCGTGTCCAGCTCGATCCCAAGGTAAGTCAGCCTAGTTATAGGTCCCTTGGTCTTCTCGTGGGCCAGTGGAATGCCTAGCTCCCCAGCAATTGCATGAAAAACCCTCATGAGTTCTGCACACTCATCCGTGTCGGCCCTCCCGACGAAGAGGAAATCGTCCAGGTATTTTGTCAGACCACCTCCCGTGAACCGCTGCCCTATTATCCATTCGACCAAGGAACTGAACCTCTCAAAAGCGGAGCATGAGATGGAGCAGCCCATTGGCATGGCCTTATCATAGTAGTGCTCTCCATCGAAATGGAATCCAAGGAGGGGGAAACTATCTAGGCTCACCGGGAGCAGGCGAAAAGCGGACTTAATGTCGCATTTTCCCAAAACTGCGCCAGGGCAAAAGACCTTACTAGGGACACTGCGGAGTCAAATGACGCATACCGGACCGAGGTGAGGTCCTTAGGTATGGCATCATTCACCGACCCGATAAGACAAGTGGTGTATTAATTGAAATTCCCCAGGGGGCTTCTTGGGCACCACACCTAATGGGGAAATCACCATGTTACTGAAAGGGGGGACGGGAAACGGGCCGGCTACCCTACCTTCTGCTCTCTCCTTCCCAATCTTCTCCCTGACCACATGTTCCAACCCACTTACTGACTTCAGGTTTGGGGTTACCCTTTTCTGCTGGACCTCCTGGCTGGTATTATAAAACCCTGCCGAAAGCCCTTGACCACATATTCTACCTCCTTCTGATCAGGGTGGCCCAGGAGGGCCGACTCGAGCTGGGCTGACTTTTGACACCGTGGACCATGGGCTGCTGCTGAGACGGCTGCGTGACCTGGGGGGTCTGGGCGGGACTGTTCTTGAATAGTTCCGCTCATTCCTCTCGGGGAGGAGCCAACGGGTGGTGCTGGGGGAGGAAACATCGTGCCCCCGCGCTTTACCGTGTGGCGTTCCGCAGGGATCGATCTTGTCTCCGTTGTTGTTTAATATCTATATGCAGCCCTTGGGGGAGGTCGTGAGAGGGTTCGGGGTGCGATGTCACCAGTATGCTGATGATACTCAGCTGTACCTCTCGTTTTCTACTGACCCAGACCCTGCTGTCTCGGTGCTATCCCAATGTTTGGAGGCCGTGGCGGATTGGATGCGGCGGAGCAGACTGAAGCTCAACCCAGATAAGACGGAGGTGATGGTGGTGGGGAGGGCGAAGGGGGTGGTGGCCCCCCTGGTTGGGGGGGTTTGCCCCCCTGTAGCTCAGCAGGTCCGGAGTCTGGGGGTCATATTGGACGCAGACCTGCGGCTGGAGCGGCAGGTGGAGGCAGTCGCTAAGGCTGCCTTCCGCCAGCTTTATCTGGTACGTAGGCTGCGTCCGTATGTCTCTGGCCCGGACCTGGCCTCCCTCATCCATGCCTTCGTCACCTCGCGGCTCGACTACTGCAACGCGCTCTACGTGGGGCTTCCCTTGTTCTTGGCCCGGAGGCTGCAGCTGGTGCAGAATGCGGCGGCTCGTCTTCTTACGGGGACGGGTCGCCGGGAGCACATTACACCGGTGCTCCGAGCGCTGCACTGGCTGCCGATAGTGTGCCGGGCCAAGTTCAAGGTCCTAGTGATGATCTATAAAGCCCTATACGGCCTTGGCCCCTCTTACCTTAGGGACCGCCTCGCCCTTCGCGCCCCGGAACGGCTCCTGCGGTCTGCCGGGGGTGCCCTCCTGGAGGTCCCCCGTGTTAAGCGGGGGGCCACGATGGAGCGAGCATTCTCGGTGGTAGGGCCGCGGCTGTGGAACTCCCTTCCGGAGGAAGCTCGCCTGGCCCCAAGCCTTTTAACATTTTGGCGGAACTGTAAGACCTGGCTGTTTGCCCAGGCCTTTGGGAGGGAGGGTGGGGAGGGATGATTTTAGTCCCCCACCCATTTATTTATTTATTATTTTTCTAGCCCTGTTTTATATGGTACATTTTATATTTAATATTTTAAAAGGAATTTTATTGTTTTATTGTTGACTGTTGGAAGCCGCCCCGAGCTGCGTTGCAGGAGGGGGCGGGGTATAAATTTGGAAAATAAATAAATAAATAAACTGGAGTTGGGGCTTTTACCCGCAGCATTGGGTCCGCCAGTACCCGGGCCGCCCTTTCCGTGCTGCTTGCCTTTTGGTCTGAACCGACCCCGCATACAAGCGGAGTTCGCATGATGACCCCCACAGGTGGAGCATGAATGGCAAAATCTGCATGCCAGCCGTGAACATTTTCCCGAGCGACCAAACTCGTAACACTGCCCAGAGGAGGGTGCTGGCACCTTCTTTCCTTCATAATGAAAGGACTCCAATGCCGATGAAGCCCACCCTTTGCCAAAAGATGCCCACTATCCGACCTAGGTGCATACCCCGATCCGCTCATACAGTTGAGCCACAGATCATTGGCGTGCAGGTCCCACCTAAGACCCGGGGTAAATGCTGCATGGTGACGAAAAGCTTCGTCATAGCGCAGCCATGCCCCGGCCGGGCCTGCCTCATATGCCCGCCGCACTATGTCGGCGTATTTTAGCAAATCAGCAGCACGCCCGGGGTATGCCTGTATCATAACCCCCTGATAAATAGAGAAGGCCGCAGTCCAATTTGCCCACTTCCTTTCAGCTTTTGGCTGCTTGAAGCGCTCCTTCTCCTTTTTCTCCTCCTGCCCGGCTGGATCCACTATGGGATCACTGAACAACAAGGCGAAAATGTCAACGTACTCCCCTCTTCAGATCTTTTCTCTGGTTGCCGGGAGTAGGTGGTCACCTATGGGAGCTGATACCATAGAGTACCCTCCTCCCACTGGGGGAGGATGGCACAAACTAGACAGAGTCGCTTGTGTCGGTGTCGCCCTATCGCTTGATACTAGTGGGTACGGGCATGTGGGGGCCCACAGCTGAAGCAGCTGCGCACCCAGCGGGGTTGTGCTCGGACCTTGTGCCAGGCCTACCCTTGCTGGGGCTGCTCCCGCTCCGCTTACCGGTGCGGGGGAAGGGGGGGCGGGCACTGCAACCCACGCCCCGTTCCACCATACGAGCTGACTCTTCTCAACTGCCCCCGTCTGGTGTGATGTGGTTGCCGTTCCAGCAGTCCCCTTGGCTGCCCACCCAGCTCCTCCCCCTGCCGGCCGGGCTGCCCACCCGATATTACTGTTTCCCCCCATGGGAAGGCCTCAATCTCACCTGTTGCCTGGCACGCTGCAGCTACTGCTCCCTGGTATGACCTCAGCTGCCCGGCGCATTGCTGTAACAGCATCTGTATGGCGCTCTCAATCCTTGTTCCTCGCTGGCGCAGCTCGTCATCGCCGTCTCCTTGGGGAACCGCGACTGCTGGTGTAGGTCCTGCAGACATGAAAGGGGGCAAGGGCTCCCTGGCCCAACCCCATCCGGAGGCCGGCTCTAGCACCGGTCTCCACATGGCCGGCAAGCCGACGGGTGGTGAGGGGCCACCATGTGCTGGAGGGGACCACCAATTCCCCGCTGGCAGTGCGTTAGCACTACTCTGCTGGACACACACACCCCAATATCTCTCCTCTCGCCTGCCACACCTAACCCTGAGTAAGAGGGTTGAGGGTTCCCTTCCAGGGCATCAGGGGGTCCCATAGTGTCACCTGCTGCAGGCGGGTTGGACCCCCGCGATTGCGCCCCCTGAGCCCCGCCTTCGGCCTCTCGGTAACAGGCTGGGGTCTTGCTCACCCGTCCGCCCCTCCGTGGGGGTGGGGGCGTGGAGAGCCCAGGGCAGGGCCGCAGGGGTTACCCTGGACGGCTTGGCCTGATGAAATCCCCCCGACTCCCGAGGCCTGGGCAGGAGTTATGTCGGGGGGGGCAGTGGCTGAGGGGTACTCCCCCCTTCCAGTACTGGGTTGCGGCACCCAGATGGTTGCCCCTGTTCCCAACACCTGGCCGGGGGTCGGGTCCAGTAGGGCAGAGGCTGAGGGGTGCTCCCCTCCCCCATCATTGCCCTGTAGTCCCCAGGCCAGAGTGGGGCCGCTCGTCAGGGGCTGGCCAGGGGGTGGGGGGGCCTTGTAGGAGCTCCCTAAGCAGGGCCTCACACACCCCCAACCGCTCCCGGAGGGGTAAATCTTCTTGCGGTTCCCCGTATCCCCCTACAAGGAGGGGTGCCCTTCCTTCCCTTGCCGGTGCCACCTGGGCCTCCCCATCCCCCTCCGTTGGGTTATCCCCACCGGGGGGGGCACCTGCTCATCCTCCCGCCGCCGCTTGCTGGCTGCCAGTGCAGCCTTCTTCTTCTTCTTCGTCCGTCCCATGCTGGCTAGCTGCTTTCCCTCTGGAAAGCTTGATGGGCTGGACAACGCAGCAGCTGCTGCTGCTGTCTGATGAGCTCGACCACAAGTGGGGGTCGGAGCTCTGTCTTCTCTCTAAAACTTCAGGCCACGCCCTACCGGCGTGGCCCACGTGTTTACTTTGCTCCAATCCCCGCCGACGGGGTTGCTGTAGCAACCCCAGCTGGGGATTGGATGCAAGCGCGGCCACCGCTTTTCCCGCCTCAGGGGCTTGCAGCAGCCCCGAGGCGGGAAACATTCCCCGACTGGCCTGCCTCCTCAAGCCGGGCGCAGCAAGGAGCCTACCACCGTCCACCATCCCCGTGAGGGGGAGGAGAAGGCGGCAGCAAAAGCCAGTGAATACCAACAGTTCAAAATGTGGGGGGAGGGCACTGCCTCCCCTTTGTCTTCCCTGGCTCCCCAAAATGGTGGTGGCTTCACCCACTCATCCAGTCTCCAGGAAATTCCTATGCCAGCAGGGAGCAGGGTATTAGGCCTCTCTCCGAGTACTAGGCCCTTGAGGCTCCATGGTGGCAGTAGGACTGTGGCCACAAGGACCACAGGGGATTATATTAAAAGGGTGACTGATCCTGCCCACACAGCAGTGCTAGACCCAGGAAAGCACTGGTACAGTTGTACATTCTGCACTTCTCTGGATATGGACTTGCCCCCAATTTGGAGGGGATATGCCCCCTCCCCATTTTTATATCCTGGCCCTAAGCTCAGGCATGTTTGGATCCAGGGGCTCACTAAAACCCGAACCAAGCACTGAGATCCAACCATCACACAGGCACCAGCACCAGGAGTTTTGTCACCCTAGATGGCCCCAGCTCCCCCCGTTTTTCCCACCACTGATTCTGCTACGGCTGCAGTTTTTGCTGCCCCCCTCAACTTGCTGCCCTAGGCAGGTCCCTGCACTACCTCTATGGTAGTGCTGGCCCAAACAGGCATCCATTCTCAGGCTGGCAGACATGCCCAAGCCAGTTGGGCTTCCCTGTTACCTCTCCTTCACTAGAGGTACCTGTTTATTTAATCATGTTATCCCACCCCATCCATCCTTGTTCCCCATCACAACAGCAGCAGTGAGCACTGTACCGTGAGCCAACACTGCCCTCCAGTGGCAGAGACCCTGTCAGTCTGGGAAAGCAACAGCTCAGATGCTGCTTGCCTAGGCTCGCTGGCAGTGCCAAAGCTGCTCTAGTTTTCTTGCTCTTCTTTAGAGCGTCCTTGTTGTGCTCGCCTGTCAGGCTCTTCTCTTGCAGAGGCTACAAGAGACTGCTCTGGGGTTTCATGGTGTTGTTTTGCCTTTGAGGTGTGTACAGGCTGCCATTGCTCCCACAGCCAGGCATAAACAGAAAGGGGCCGGCTCTGACCCCCCAGAACCCCCAACCTTTGATGCCCACCTTCCTACATTCCCTTTCCCAAGCACAGGCAGAGTCAGGCTGTTCCCATCTGCCCCTTTCTTTCCTGCCACTGGAGGGAGCAACAGGAGCAGCAAGGTGATGGAAGGGATCCCCAGAGTCCTCCACTCCCAATGCTGTCACTGCCCAGCAAAAGAGACTGTCTGGCAGTCCAAGGCCAGGGGGGCAGTACAGGGCTGCTTTCTGTCTTAGCAAGGGTTGAGACCCCTAGGCAGACAAAAACATGGCCCAGCAACAAACAGAAAGAAAGAAAGAAAGAAAGAACCTGTACCTGGCACAAACCTCGCTGGAGGTTTTCACAGAGGCTGGACGGCCATCTGTCAGGGATGTTGTAGCTGCGGATTTCTTGCACTGAGCTGAGGGTTGGACTAGATGACCTCTGAGGTGACGTCCAACTCTGTGATTCTATGATCCCACCTAATATCACAAAAGCTGCCCCACTGGAATTGCTTCACCTGGCTCATTGTCCCAGCCCAGTTGCCCCACCTAGTCCCAAGTCATACGTGAGCTATTCCAACAAAGCCTCCCCGCCCCCCCATCATACAGAACTCCCCTCAACCTGGCAGAGGTCACCATCAGGTCAGACAAAGGCAGGGGATGATGGGAGCCCCACAAAGTGAAGGAGAGAGAGGCACCAGACACAATGGGAAACATAGGCAGTTGGGATAAAACATTGTTTTAATAGAGACACCTAACATGCTCTTGGAGAAGGGAAGCAAATCAGGATCTATCAGGGATGGCTACATGTCAGGATAAGGGACATTCCATTGGTCAGTGCATGAGATCATCAGAGAGCTACATATCCAGTGTATGGGGCACCCAGCTCCCTCATTCTTCCCGGTGGTATCAGCCAGGGATTTCATGACCCCATCTTTACACATGGGAGGTGGCTCGGAGCTTGGTTCACAAATTAAGAGGAATTAACAGGTCTGAGTGAAAAGCTCTTGAAGGGGGTAGGGACAGGGAATGTATACACTGAAGGCTGGGGGCACAGCTAGAGGGGAGGTGGTACAGGCCTCCATGGGCTCCCTTCCTGGTTGCTTGCCTGTTTTCACTGGACGTCCTTTTTTTTCAAGAACCGCAGGGCCACATTGTCGTACTCTGTTTCTTTGAGCCAGTTTTTACCCTGCCCAGGTAGCTGGCATGGGGCAGGCACAGACATCTTGGGCACCGAGTAGTCATCCTGCTGTGAACTGTAGGGGTACTCATGGCCCACAGGGTCCTCAGCAGTGGCCTGCAGCTTCCAGGCCTCCCCTTTGACCTGCAGGGGTTCATCATACACAATGTGAGAGGCCAGGCCCTCAGGCTCATCATAGATGTGCTCTGGATTGGAGTGGGCTGGCACCTTGCTCTGCTTCCTCACAGCTGCCTCATTGATGCTGTCATATAGTGGGTATGGTTCTGGTGGCTCCTCAAAGCTATTCAAGAAGCTGGCCATGAGGGACTTGGCAATGGCATCAAAGGGCACAGCATAGTCAGAATCAGGCACTGTGTTAGCTTTCCCTGACCACTCCAGTGTCTTGGCTCCTCCCTGGGCATCTGGTCGCAGGAGAACATCATGTGGCTCTGCATAGTGGGAATTGACCCCAGATAGTGGGCAGCTGTTGCTTGGCTTCACAGATTTGCCCTTGCCTGTCTTCCCCTCCCAGCCGGACTCCAGGGAAAGACACTTGGTGCTGGTTGCATGATGGAGTAGGGATCCCCCACAGGCTTTGTCCCTTAGGGCCTTCTCCTCCTCCTCCTTCTCTTTGGCTTGGATCATGACTCTAGATGGATAGGGATCCCTGAAGATGCCTTCAGAAGGGCCACCACAGCACAGCTCCTCTACCCCAGAGCCTCTCTGGGCACTGATGGCCAACTCGATGACCTGGAAGATCTCATTGCCTTGGTTAGTCTCAAACTCAAAACTGCCTTCCCCGGAGGCACATCTCCGGCCGGCTTCGAATGAGAAGGTCACCTGGCAGAGAGACAAGCCCCACAATATTAAACATGCTCAGAGGTTCCTTCCTCTCCCACTGAACCCCTGCCATCAAGCAAATGTAGGATTACAGCTACTAAAGAGGTCCCAATGCAGGAGAAACAGAAAGAGGTGTATGACTAGGTCCCAGGGCCAGCCCCAGGCATGAGCCGCATGTGCGATTGCACATGGCCCCGTGGGTGGGTCCCTGTGCTTGCCTGGCTGGGCAGCAGGCTGCAGCCAGTTTCTCCCCCAATAAGTTCTGCCTCCCCTCTCTGTCTCTGGTTCCCATCCCTCACCTGCCTCTGCCCCCATCCTAGTAGTGCAGCAGCAGCAGCAACAGCAAAGGGATTGGACTGGGAGATAAAGCTGTTTGTTTACAAACAACTCCTCCCCATGTGAGTGATCAGAAGGTTGTTACCTTGTAAAGAAGGTTATGTGAGATGGCTCCCAACATTCTCACAACTGAGTTGTGCATGTTCACCCTATTCAAATAACAGACTACGTGATGGTCTCAAGCTCCTCTAGTATAAAAAGCATTCTCCCCCTCAGAACGACAGTTCATTCCAACCCTTTCTAGGAATATAAGAAAATTCCATGCAGGGCTGGAAGGGTGGGAGTTGTGAGAATGTTGGGAGCGATCTCAAAGAACCTTGTTTACAAGGCAGCAACCTTCTGTTCTTCTTTGAGTGGCTCCTCACAAGCAGTTGTTACATGGCTCCACTGGGTGGGTGGGGTCCGTGGGCGCGCCAGTGCGTGGGCAGGGCGTGCACACAGCCGCACATGCATCCCCACTCACCCCCCACTCATCCACACCCACAGAGTAACCGCCATTTTTCCCGATTGCTCCATGCGTGAGGACGAGTTGGCGGTGAGTGGGGATGCGTGTTAGGCAGGCACATGCACGCACCCCCACTTACCATGGGCACGTGCGTTGCATTGTTCACACAGGGCTCTCCCACCCATGAACACACAGAAATCTGCGTGTTCATGGCTGGGAGAGGCCCATGTAAAAACGGCCACATTCTCACAACTGTCTTACTTATACTATCTTAGGGAGGCATTTAGGATGTAAAGCAATATCTATTCTATCATGGAAAATCTGCAAATATGGTTCTGAGATTATTATGGCTGCTATTTCACTAACACTTCTTAATGAAGTTATTGCTAACAGGAATACTGTCTTTAAACCCACACCCCATAACCAGTTAATTTGCACCCCCGATACAATTAATTCACACTGCCCCAGGGGCGCAAATTAAATGGTTATGGGTGGGGCGCAGCGTGAATTGATTATATGGGGGTGGAGGCTCAAATAAACTGGTTATGGGGTGGGGGCAGCATGAATTGATTATGGGGGCACAACTGAACTGGTTATATGTCTCTTTTCATGGTATAATGTGCTTAATAGACTAGCTGCATTTTGGGTGTCTTGTGTATTTGATAGCAGCACCTCTGGACTGGTTGCACCGCGTGCATGCACAAGGCACAGGTGGCATCGGCAGCAAGAAGCAACAAGTCCTGGAAGCCAGGATGACTAAGCTCACCCGCCTCTCCCCCAGTAAGGCAGTGGGTGCAGTCAGTCTCTCTGTGCCTGCCTCACTGTCCGCCCACCTGCCCCTGCAGTGGAACCACTCCTGGCTGGGGGGGAGGGGGAAGCATTGGGAGGCCATGCTTATCTATGGCCGCTCAGCTGAGCACCAGGTAAGGCAACCAAGGGGTGGCAAGCTGGGCGGGAGGGGAAAGAAGCATGGGGAGGCCATACTTCTCCATGGCTGCTTGGAGGAGTGGAGAATGGGAATCCTTCCTGTCCAGAGGGAGTACATTGTATGTAAATTTATACATTTGCATAATGAGGTGCCTAATTATGCAAATTAGGCTTCCAGACCAAGACTTCACACATGGCCTCACAAACCCTGGGGCCAACCCCGCTAGGCCCCCAACACCTTTACATTCACAAATGAAGCCTAGCTAAGGTACTGCTCACCCAGTATTTGCAGCCTCTTCCTCCCTATACAATATAACCCCCTACTGCTGTTGGCAAATCCTTGTGTAGTGGTTCTGAAAGCCCCAGGTAGGAGCCCTGCTGCCCTGTAAGTGATTTCTACCTCCTGCATCTGGGGTGCTGCTAGTTCTCAAGTCCCTGCTTGATTCAATGGAGCCCATGTAAGCTGAATACAGAGCTCCTAATCGTGGAGCTCTGGCAGCTGTTGGGAGCGCCCAGCTGTTGGATTGTGCAACAGTCACAAGTAAAAACCCATTGCAAGCCCTGCACGCTTAATATGGGGCTTGTCCAGTAGGGGGAAGGTCAGGGGATGAAACAGGTTTTTTTCTACCTTGTCTCCTCTCTTCTCCTCTCTCTGTCTTCCATCTTGTCCCATGAAGTCTGTACAGTATAGAAGCATGTCTTCTGAGCTCTTAGTAAAGTTCTGTTTTGAAGAAACTTCTGCTGTGTCATTCAACAGAAAGCTAACTCTACGATAGGTCATGGGCCCAGGACATCTTCAAGGCAATTTTGAAGACAAGAAGCAGCCTAGAAGGAGTGCAGACTGTGAAAGAAAACTCCCAGACAGAGAGGTCTACTGACTGTGAGTAAGAAGGCCTAAATCCCAGAAGGGGGAAGGGAGGGAAGCAAGTATGGCAAGCAGCTCAGAGATCAGACTCTCAGTAGGAAAGCTGAACAATGTAAACTACCAATTGTGAAAGAAGTGGAAATGCTGCTGTCTAAAGATGATCTATGGGAGGTGATTACCACGAACAGACCAGCAGCAAATCATGAGGAATGGGATAAAAAGGACAGGTTAGCAAAGGCTACGATAAGTTTATTGGTAGAAGATGACCATATAAGAAGTGAAACCACAGCAAGAGGCATGTGGATTGCATTGCAAAACGTGCATGAGAGAACTAGCCTGAATAGCAAACTCTTTCTACTGAGAAAACTATACAAAATGAGGCTTGGCAAAAAAAGTGAAATGCAGGAGCATATAAATGCCATATTGGAAATAGTGGCACAGCTGCGTGGCATTGGAGAAGATATAAAGGACAATTATGTGATAGCCCTACTCCTCTGCAGCCTGCCTGAATCTTACAGTGCCCTGGAGACAAGACCAGAGGCTGAACTGAAGCTGGAATTTGTTAAAGGTAGACTTGCGGATGAATTCCAGTGCAGAAAGGAGAACCTGCAGAATGATCTAAAGCAGGGTAATGAGAGGGAAACCACAGTATGCTTCAGATGCAAAAAGGAGGAACATTTAAAGAAAGGCTGCTATATATGGAAAGCAGAACAGCAGAAACTGTCTCCACGAACACCTAAGCAGAGGGCTAAAGTCACAAACAGCAACAAAGTCGCTCAACAATGGAGTGGGTGCTTCAGAGCAATGCAAGACAGCTTATCCCAAAACTGGTATGTAGACTCCAGGGCAACGAGCCACACGACTAGCGATAAATGATTCTTCACAGGGCTGGATCTGAGCAGTAAAGAAAGGATCTACCTTGCAGATGGGAGAATCATCAACGCGGAAAGAATTGGACAAGGATTCCTGTACTGAAACCAGTCACAGGGAGGCACACTGACCATACCCATGAAAGATGTGCTCTATGTGCCCAACTTAGAAGGGGCACTCCTGTCCATGAGGCGCCTGGCAGCGAGGGGGCTCACCAGCTGTTTCCAGGGAGACGAATGCACAATTCAAAGTGGGACAAAAGTACTGGCCAAAGTCACTGCAGATGAGCACCTGTACCATCTGAGCACAGCGAAAGAACAGGCGAAGCTGACTGAGCACAAACCACATGATGACTGACTCCACCTGTGACATAGACACATGGGATACAGACAGCATCAAGGAAATACGCAGACAGCAGTTGACCAAAGACCTTAAGATATCAACGTGTCCCGTGATCATGAAATGCAACTGCTGCATCAAAGCCAAAGCCCCGAGGGCTACGCTTCCTAAGAAGAGTCAGAATAGAGCCACGGAACTGCTTGATCTTGTACACAGCGACGTCTGCAGCCCAATGAAGGTTCCCACGCTTTGTCCTACAAAGTCAGCACCAGTAAATTGTCAGAGCCAGCATCCTGGGAGGACATCTCACAGATGTCAGAAGGCGCCGCCTTTCCCAACGCCTGCTAGAACTTTCCTTCAATATTTACTGTCTGCCCTCCCCGCAGACTCCTGCCTAACTGCAACCAAGCCAAGCATGTACACCTGAGACTTTGCATCCGCTGAATGTTATTTATCCCGTGTCTCTCCCTATGTCCCCTCTCCTTGTTTCCCCACTCCGTGTCTATTAGATTGTAAGCAGTAGGCAGGGATCACGTCTATGTTATTGTTCTGTAAAGCGCCAGGTACATAGCTGACACTATATAAATACTTATAATAATAATTATAATAATAATAAAAATGGGTAAGAGCGGCTGCAGAAAAAGTAAAGTCCATGCAGGACAACGTGATGTGGACACTTACTCCACTGCCAGCAGGGAGAAAGACTATAGGTTGTAAATGGACATTTAAAATAAAGTACAATGCGCAGGGAGATACTGAACAGTACAAGGCCCAACTTGTCGTGAAAGGATACTCCCAGAAGTACGGAGAAGACTACGATGAAACATTTGCACCTGTAGTTAAGCATACTACAATCAGAACATTGTTAATTATAGCTGCCTGAAGAGGAATGCAAGTCAAGCA
Source organism: Sphenodon punctatus (assembly GCA_003113815.1). Lineage (NCBI taxonomy): Eukaryota > Metazoa > Chordata > Lepidosauria > Sphenodontia > Sphenodontidae > Sphenodon > Sphenodon punctatus. The sequence continues at coordinate 973,562 of QEPC01003915.1, read as the reverse complement.
TATGGACATGAAAGCAGCATTCCTAAATGGTGAGTTGAAGGAAGATATTTACATGGACCAACCACCGGGGTTTGCAGACGCTGAAAGGCCGGATCTTGTATGCAAACTGCACAAAAGCATATATGGGCTTAAGCAGGCTGCCAGAGCGTGGAACACTAAAATAAACAAGGTGCTCATGAGGGAAAATTTTACCAGGAGCAAAGCAGATCCCTGCTTATACACAAAGAGACTAAGGGGCAGGTGGATCTTTGTATTAATTTATGTCGATGACCTTATCGTATGCTTTGAGCAAGAAGGGGACGAGTGCGAAACAATGAGAGCTCTAAATCAGGACTTTGAAACTAAGGACCTGGGTAACATAACGCACTACCTTGGAATACAAATTGAAAGAGAAGACGACAGAAGCTATCTTCTCAACCAAAGACAGGCAATAGAAGAGATGATAGAAAGTTTCAGCATTGGGGGGTGCGAAGGCAGCAAATACTAGGGATGGGACATCGGGAAAAAAACCGACTACCGGTTTTACCGGTTACCGGTTTGCAAAAAACTGGTTTACCGGATTAAAACCGGTTTACCGGTGCTGGATCTATTGAATTCAATGGGGAACTGTCAGTGTCCCCATTGAAATCAATGGGGGGAAAAAACAATCCCTCCCCCTCCCAGGCTGCGCAGGTGGAAGAGGGGACACCCTCCACCCACCCTGCCCAGCCTGGATTTTTTTTAAAAAAAAATAAATTCCTCGAAGTCCCTGGCTCCGGGCCGCCACCGGCGAAGCGGAGCCCGCACCAGCAGGTAGGTACTAGGGTGATCCCTGGGGTGGGGTGGTTTAACACACACCCCACCCCAGGGATCACCCTACCCCCCCACCCAAGGATCACCTACCTTTGGCGGTCCAGGCGGCGGCGGCAGCATGGCGCTCCAGGCGGCTTCAGCACTGGCTGTGGCTGCCGGCTTCAGCGCTTACTAGGCCTTCCGGGGAAACCCGGAAGTTCCCCAAAGGCCTAGTAAGCACTGAAGCGCCCGGAGCGCCATGCTGCCGCCGCCGCCGCCCAGAGCACCAAAGGTAGGCGATCCTTGGGTGGGGGGGTAGGGTGATCCCTGGGGTGGGGGGGGTGTTAAACCACCTCCCACCCCAGGGATCACCCTAGTACCTACCTGCTGGTGTGGGCTCTGGGTCGCCGGCGGCAGGGACTTTGGGGAAAAAAAATTTTAAAAAAAAATCCAGGCTGGGCAGGGTGGGTGGGGGGTGTCCCCTCTTCCACCCGTGCAGCCTGGACGGGGGAGGGAAAAGTGGTTGGGGGTTTTTTTCTTTCTTTTTTTACATTGCGGCCATTCATTTCAATGGCCACAATGTAAAACAATCCAGCACGGGGAACCGGTATTGGTACCCCCAATATCCGGATTAATTCGATACTGCCGGTACAACAAAATACCGGCAGTATCGGATACCGGATAATCCGAACTTCCCACCCCTAGCAAAAAACCCTATGGAAACCAGCTACCCAAAGGAGATCAAATAACCGAGCTTATTGCTGCCAGACAATAAGCAATACAAAAAGGCGATAGGAAAGCTCTTGTACATTACCACAGTCACAAGGCCTGACATTGCGGTGGCAATCAGTATACTGTGTAGACAAGTCTCAGCCCCAACCCAAAGGGATTGAAACGCCATGAAGAGGGTCTTACGGTACCTGAAAGGGACTGTGCATCTCAAGCTACAGCTCCCAGAAACGTCCGTGCCAGACCTGATATGGTACATGGACGCAGATTGGGCTGGAGACCATTCAGACCAAAAATCTACCAGTGGGTACCTATTTTTGCTTGGTGTAGTAGGAAACAAGCCTCTGTGACACTTTCCTCGATGGAGGCAGAGTACGTGGCAGCGGCACATGCCAGCCAAGAAGTTATCTGCTTGCGACAGCTTCTGAATGATCTGGGGCAAAAATTGGACAGACCCACACCGATCCTGGCAGACAACCAAGGATGTATAGCGCTAGCGCAAACAGAAAGAATCAACCCCAGAGCCAAGCACATTGACATAAAATACCATTGCCTGAAAGACTCACAGGAACAAGGACTCCTAGATCTGCAATACTGTCCTACAGAGGATATGACAGCGGATGTGTTCACGAAGCCACTAGCAGGGGAACGCCATCACAAGCTATTAAGAAGAATGAACCTAGTGGGTTTGACTAGTGACTGTTGAGAAGGGGTGTTGGATTGTGCAACAGTCACAAGTAAAAGCCCATTGCAAGCCCTGCAAGCTCAATATGGGGCTTGTCCAGTAGGGGGAGGGTTA
>QEPC01003915.1:955110-970785 GCA_003113815.1 Sphenodon punctatus | reverse complement strand
TGAAAGGCTGCCATGGAAACCAAGTGACCACAGCTGCCTGGAGCAAAGCAGTTTACCAGGAGAACTTTTTACACACAAAAGTTCTGGGAGAAGTTCTATGCAGAAGTTCAAAGAGCCGAATGTTTAAGATCTGGGGGAGTGATTTAGACACACAGAAAGTTCAGGATGTAACAGCAAACATGCAGAAGAAATGTGTGTGTAAGAACACCCAGTGTCTTCTGCTTGGGGCACTGCAGGGAATGGTGTGGGAGTGTGGGCTGACAGTTGGTCCAGTCTTGACAGCTGAAATCAGAGGATACTTGGCTTTTGCGCTGATGGTTTTATTGTGAGCATTGCAGTTTCAAGTCATTTTTGAGAGCTCTTGTGAGTTGTGATAAAATCCAGGAACCTTCATGATTTTCTTAGCTGCCTAGCAATTATCCCTGTAGCCACTAGAGGTCACTGTGCTCCCTGAGCTGATTGGCTGCTATAGGAGTACTGCCTGCCATATTGGGGGCCGGGGTATGCACTCATTGTAGCCTCTCCCCCACCTCCTGCCCTCGGACAGGCTTGTGCTAATGAACTTTACCCTCCATCTCAGTAGAGCCCAGAGGACACTTTCTCCTGTTTGGGGAGTGAGGGGGAAGACAAGGGGAGCAGAGCACTGAGTGCTTAATGTGTTAAAAAAAAAATCACTTGGGAGTCGGGACCAACATGGCAACCACACTCTCTCTGGAAAAAAAGCAACCCAATACTAGGGCTCAAACCTACCCCAGATGTTTCGTCTCTTTCCCCCAGAAGCATTAGAGGGGCCGGTGGAACTTCCAGGCCCCAGACTTCATTAGCCCCGGCTCCTGCCCCTACCTTGCCAGCCTGTAAGCACAGGGGTTACCTCCCCTGGCTACCACTCCAGACTTGAGTCTAAGGTCCCCAAGAAAAGGCACCAGTCGCAAGACAAGCCCTGGCCCAAATTAAACCCTGCAGAAAGGATGAGCTTGGGGGCTCCTGCTAGGGACAGTGCGTAATAAGGGCTCTGCTGAGTTAACCAACGGCCCCTCCCTTTGGGTCAGCACTCACCTTGTCACGTCCAAATCTCCTCAGGAACCTGTAAGGCCAGGAGTAGAGCACCTCCCCCGTCTGTAGGTCCTGCAGTTCCAAGGTATCTTCCTCAGCTCGGAGGATAAATCTGCCCCAAAGGCGGCAGCGCTCTGAGGCATGTGTGGCCCTCACGGTTACATCAAACTCCTTCCTAGCCACCACTGCAAGGAAACATTCATGAGATGGGGCCTTCCACTCACAAAGCCTTGTGAATTTTGCATGCTATGCGAGCTACCCACCCTCCTGCTCAACCAATAGCAAGCACAATCCCCAGTGCTCACCAACTCTACTCGTGGGGACAACAGTTTGAGAAAGTGCTACCACTGAGCCAGTCCATACTTTGCATTCCCAGTCTGCAGCACTTCATGCCTGTCTCTGCAAGCCCCCTGTCCCATACATGGAATCATACACACAGTCAGATACAGCTGCACAGGCACACACACACACACACATAATCACACACGCACACAAGTGTAGAGTCACAACTCGTACAGAATCAAACACAGAACATAGGTACATATAAAAGCATGGGTACATATAGTCCCATACACAAAATAACATGCAGGCCCACAAGCACATACATAGACATGCACACAACCACATACACAGTCACGCGCACACACACACACACACACAAATGTAGAGTCACAGACTCATATAGAGTCAGGCTGCTTTTAAACGAGGAGCGCTGAAGCGCCTCCTCAACGCCGCATTAAAGGAAAGCCACCGGAAGTGACGTTCTCCCCGTTGCCGGCGGCGGCGGCGGCTGGAGACACGGGACTTTGGAGCAGTGCGTTCTTAAGACTTCAATTATCAGGCTTAATAACGCGCCGCTCCAAAGCCCGTCTCTCCAGCCGCCGGCACCAGGGAGAACGTCACTTCCGGCGGCTTTCCTTTAATGCGGCGTTGAGGAGGCGCTTCAGCGCTCCTCGTTTAAAAGCTGCCTCAAACACAGAATCTCAAGCACACCCCAGGTTACCTGCATGCACAGGGACAGTCAGACTCAATCACAGACTTACACATCAGAACACACAGAGGGTGGGAGTTTTTATTCTATGGATTTATTGTTTTATGGACTGTAAGCCGCCCTGAGCCTCTGTGAGAAGGGTGGCATATAAATTCAAATAAATAAATAAAAATAAATTAATTGCAGGCACAGCTGCGCATATGTACACAGGAACAGGGTGTTTTCAGACGAGATGCTAACCTGCATGGCCACCCAGAAGCCATGGAGCCAACTGCCCATCTGAAGATGGGGCAGCCAGATGCATGCTTTCATGAGCCACGGAGCACCCACTCCTGTCCACGCATGGACCACTGCCAGAAAATCTGGAGTGCTCCATGCGGGGCAAGCCAAATAGCTCCATGGCAACAGGCAGCCACAGAGCCCCTGCCCATATGAACGGCAGCAGCCAGCCATGACAGCAAACAGGTCTGCCAGTCATAGGCACTGTGGGAGGAGGAAGCGGCCATTGCAAGTCACAAGAACTGTCTGGGAGTGCTGGGGAGCCTGGATTCCCCAGTGCTCACGCCCGGGACATATCACTTCTGTATTCCCCCCTCCCATGGTCCATGCCAGGGGGAGTGTGTGGGCGCTGCCTCTGTGGCTGCAGGATGCTAGGAGCCACTCTTTTGAATCCCTCCCCATACATTCCACCTGTCTGAGTGCTCCATGGCAGAGCCACGCTGTGGCCACGGACACACACCCCATCGCCTTGCTCACTTAAAAACACCCACAGATGGCGAGACACAATAATACACAGTCAGACTCTCACACGTACACCCAAGCTCACAAACTCAGAATCACAGACCATGCACAGTCATCTGCACGCACCCAGGCACATGCAGTCACAACAAAAACACACAGATATTCACACTTAGCCAGAGGCACATGTTCATCTTATTTACCCACTGGTTGTCACACACACACACACACACGCACACTGCTCTGTGCCCTCATGCATGGCATCTGCTGCCTGGACTGGAATCACACCGCTTCTGGCATAGGCCAGGATTGTGAATAGCTCCCCATCAACCTCACCTTGCAATATAGTCCCTGCTAAAGGGAGAGGTTAGAGAGTCCCTTGTTAACCTGGTGACATGATTGCCCAGAGGGCAAGAGGGGCACCTCAGTGTTCCTATCTGTAGCACTTGCCCCACTCCAGCGTGACTTCCCTGTCTGTGTGCGCCTAGCCTTCCTGCCATCATGGCACAGCTAGTGTGGCACCACGCAGTCGCATACCCACCAACCACATCCTTCCTGCTCCTGCAAGGCTTCCTCGAGGCTCAGTGAGCAGGGACGAGACAGCCAGATGCCCATGTTGCCTGTTCTCAGCGCAGGTGCTGTAACGACCAAGAGGTCGTCTCACTCCCCCAGTCCTGAATGGGGAGCTTGTCATGGGATCTGCCAGGGTGTGTTCTCACAAGCATGCCGGTCCACAGTCTATACTCTGGAGGAGCAAGGGCGTAGCTAAAATAGAGGCAGGTGGTGCAGCTGCACCAGGGCCCACAAGTCTAGGGGAGGCAGGATCCGTGCAGCTACATCCCCTGCTGCTGGGGGTGGGAGGGCTAGTCTGTCTTCTGTACCAGGGCCCATTCCAGCCTAGACAGTAGACACAACCCTGCTGGGGAGTGGGAGAGTCCTTTACTGGGTCTCCCATGTGGGCAGGATCTGGTCCATGCCAGAGGGGGCCTCTTCTCTGGAGACAGTTCTCTGCTCACTCCCCTTCTCTGCATTCATGCTACCCTGAAAATGTCCCATTTACACCACCGGGTCGGGCTGCCTCTGAGCTGGGAGCCTGAACTGGACTATGCTCAGCATGAGGCGGAAGCTTGTAATAAGCAAATGACGTGTGTGTGTGTGTGTGCGCGCGCGCGTGCGCACGCATGCAAACACACGTACACACATGCTAAGGAGCTGGGTCTGTGTTACTCTGTCTTGTGCTCCTATTGTGTTTACAGGTGCCAAATCTGTGACCTCCCCATGTGTCTCCCTAGTAGCACTTGGGAGAGATACCAAGAAAGGACCTCACTGGCTTTTGCATCTCACCTGCTGTGCTATAACAACCTCTACACTGAAAAGATTTGCTCTTTCTCTAACCCTTTTCATCTGTGGGTCCCAAAGCTCTTCGCAGAGGTTGCTTAGATACTGACCTTCCTCCAATTGTACAAGTGGGGAAACTGAGGCACAGAGCAGGGAGGCTATTTTCCCCAGAACATACAGCAAGGCTGTGGCAGAGATGGGTATAGGGCCTTCAAAACCCTCTTTCAAACTTTCCTTTGCTGCGATGCCTGACAGAGGCTGAGCCTTTTCCACTTGGGGCTGCCCAACACCTTGGCATCCATAAAGGCAGGGGAAGAGTAGCTACTGGACATGCAGGGGCCAGGCTTTTTCCACCTGGGGCTGTGCCCCTCCCCTCTTCTGGCTCAGACAGTGAAACAGCAGGGCTCCATACTGGTTACTGTTTCCCATTGTTTCCTTGTTCGGCCCTTATGCCCCACCCTCCACCCCGTCTGTCTATTGAATCCATCTCCTTGTCCTATATTTAGATTGGAAGTTCTTTGGGGCAGGAACATCTCTTTATTCTGGGTTTGTACAGTGTCCTGCAAGGCGGGGCCTGTCCCCAGGACTGGCACCTCTTGACACTAATGCAGCACATCTGACAAACACTCCACATTCCCAGTTTGTTACACACCAGCCAGCCCTCCTAACCATGCTGTGGTCCTCTTCCCCCACTCCTACTGACAGCACAAAGGGGGCATGGGGCTGGGGCATGAGGGCCCCTTGACCCTCAGGGTGCGTCTGGGGAACAGGGTGAGACTGATAATGGCTGTGTGAGGGCTGGACAGTTTGGTTATCACTTATCAGTGTAAGGCTGGGGCCTGTCAAACCACAGGACAGGAAGAGGGTGAGGGCTATTTCAGAGCTCATTTTCCATTATGCAAAGTTTAGAACAGCACCAAGCTAGCCTCCCTCCCTGATGCACAAACAACCTCATTTGCTTAAGAGGAGCACGCGTTCCAGGCTCAGCATTTACCCTGACAGCCAGCAACATGCTGCTGGGGACCTGCTCACACAACCCATCCTGAGGCTGCCTTTTTTGCTCTTTGTTTACAGAGCAGGATCCAGCAGAAGCAATGGGCCACATTGCTGCTTCCTTCTGGTCCCTGCAAAGGACTGGGGGTGCCCAGTAATTTAATTTTTTTTTTTTTTAATGTATTTCCTACCATATCCTACCTCGGGCAGCGCAAGATGACATACAACCATTTATAAAAAATACAAATACAATAAAATATAAATATCAATAAAAATACAAAACTAACCCATAAAATCTACAACAAGAAGTCTGGTGTGCACAATAAATAAAAATGCACCTCCCTAAACCTCCTCAAACCCTTCCTCCTCATCAAAAGCCTGGCAATCATGCCTTGCACTGACGCCGGAAGGTGAGGTTAGGGCTGAAATGGACACCCATCAGGAACAAGTTCCACAGCATTGGTGCGGCCACCGAAAACACCTGCCTCTCAGTCCCACCGATCTACTGCGGGGAACCTCCAGGAGGGCGTCCCCCAATGACCGCAGGGGCCGTGCTGGGATGTGGGAAGCAAGATGGCTCCTCAGATAGGTTGGACCCAGGCCGTCTAGGGCTTTATAGGTCAAAACCAGCACTGGGCCTGGAAGACAATAAACAGCCAGTGCAGCACCCGAAGCACCAGCTGAATGTGCTCCTGGCAGCCTGTCCCCATCAGCAGACAGGCCCAGGCATTCTGTACCAGCTGCAGCTTCCAAACCGTCACAATGGGCAGCCCCACATAGAGGGCATTACAGTAATCCAGCTCAAAGTGACAAACGCATGGATGACAGTGGCAAGATCGGAGTCCGAGATATACAGATGGAGCCACCACACCAGATGTAACTGGCGGAAGGCACTCCTGGCCACAGTCGGCACCTGGATATCCATGCGCAGCTCTGGATCCAGGAGAACCCCAAGGCTCCAAACGTAAGATGACAAAACTGGGCGGACCCCATCCATGATGAGGAGACTGCCCTCTCCCAGATCACTGATCCCACCAACGAGCAAGACCTCTGTCTTGTCGGGATTCAACTTCAGTTGGCTAGTCCTCATCCAGTCCCCCACAGCTGCCAAACACCAGGAAAGCACCAAGATTGTAGGGTCTGAGTCTGATGAAAAGGAGAGGTACAGCTGAGTATCATCAACATGGTGATGACAACATACCCCCCACTGTGCACAACCTCCCCCAGCAGCTGCATATACACATTTAACAAGAGGGGGGACAGAATGGAACCCTTAGGTACCCCACACAGTAGATCCCTGAGGGAAGAAGTATATTCCCCAAGGACTACCCACTGAGATTGATCAGCCAGGAATGAACGGAACCATTGCAATGCCGTCCTGTTCACCCCAGCGAGGTCCCGCAGGCGAGTCACCAACACCTATCACGGTATCAAAAGCCTCCAAGAGATCAAGTAGAACCAGCAGGGTTGAGCGTCCCCTGTCCAGTTCCACTCGTAGGTCACCAACCAAGGCCACAAGCACAGTCTCAGTGCCATAACCCAGGCGAAAGCCAGACTGCGAGGGATCCAGAAAACCAAAGCAGTCACCTGCGGGGGCTTGGGGGGTTTTCTCTCCTCACTTTTACTTTGACTATTGTTATTATTGCGATGCTTTTATATGTTTTATTGTATTTTATTGATTTTGATATTGTTAGCCGCCCTGGGCAACTGCAACTGGTGGACCACCACCTGTTCAATAACCTTCCCTAAAAAGGGATGGTTAGAGACAAGCTGATAGCTCACCAGGGAGTCAATGTCCAAATATGGTTTCTTAAGGTGCAGCCAGACCACCACTGCCTTAAGCAACTCTGGTAACTGGCCCTCCCCAAGGGAAGCATTGACAACCCCAGCCAGCAACGGCCCAATCATCTCCCCAGCCTTAACCAGCCAGGATGGGCAAGGATCAAGTTCACACATTGTGGCCCGAACAAACCCAAGCACATCCCCCACCTCAGCAGGCATCACCAATTGAAATTGATCCCACAAACATGGACCAGACAGGGAATTCCTCACTTCTGGCTCTGACCCAAGGGCAGAGTCAAAGTCATGTTCAATGCGAGCTATTTTATCCACAAAGTACATCATAAACAAGTCACAACAGGCCATGGAAAACTTCATTTCCAGGTGGAGACAGGCTGGACTGACCAGACCCCTCACCACCCAGAAAAGCTCTGACGGACGCGACTTTGCAGATGCTATGGTGGCAGCAAGGAACCGCTTCCTTGCTGCCCACACAGCCACAGCATAATGGTGCAAAAACAGCCTATGCTGCAATTGGTCATCTTCAGCGCAAGTCCGATGCCACTGACCATGGAGACCTCCGGTGTCAAAACGCTGGGAGCGGACACCTGTGAGTCACTCAGTCAATAGCCCCGACTAACCAGTCATCCCAGGTCGATAGAGCGGTGAAGCCAGACTTCCCACTATGTACTCTTGCCAAAGCTGCTCACCCACCCACACCACTATGTGGCTAGAAAGAGGATCCCCCAGTGGTTTCAGTCGCATAAGATGAGAGGGAGGGTGAGCCCCAGATCCAAGGGCAAGGAAGGATGAGGGGAATCCCAGAGTGGAAGATAGAAAAGGAGAGTTTCCAAAGCTGGAATCCCCAGTGAAGGTTGGGAGGGAGAAAGTGAGGAGATGTGTCAGAACAGAAGGAAGGGGGAGATGCTAAGGCAAAGCAGAGAGAGGGAGAGGGGCAGGAGGCATATTTGGTGTGAATGGAGAAGAGCTAAGGTTCTGCATCACTGGCTTTAGAACCAGCAATCCCATCCACCACCAGTGCTTGGTGGCCACCAAACCTTTGCTTGAAAACCACTGCTCAAGACCCTACAGTAATCCCATAAAGCCACACTGTGTCCCCTGAGGATACAGCGAAGACTCAGGATGTGACTTGCAACGTTAGGTACAAATAGCCTGGTATCTCACACAGAGATGTTGCAGATGCCTTTGCCAGGCACGCACAGGCCCTGTAGGGAACTCAGCCCCAGATGTGGCTTGGAGGCTCCTGGCACATAACAGAGACAACAGGAGCAGAGCACAATGTGCTAAGTCTTGGAGTGTGTGGCAGGCTAGGGAGGGAGCAGCTTTCTAGGAGTACCACCTGATTGGTTTGCATCCAGTCTGGGAACTGGAGAGGGAATTGTCTGGGTTGACCAGGATGCCAAATGGCCAGAAATTAGTCTCGTTGGATTACTGTTCTATGGGGTGTTGTGAGGTGTCTCTACTATGGAGCTGTGGGATGCCCATTCTATGGGATGATGGGGAGTCTTTATCATGGATCTGTAGGATACCTGTTCTATGCAGTGTTATGGGATAGTGGGGTGCACTGTCTACTATGGAGCTGTAGAATACTCATTCTATGGGATGGTAGGATGTCTCTACCATGGATCTGTAGGGTGCCTGTTCTGTAGGGTGTTATGGGGTGGTGGGGTGCCTCTATTATGGACCTGTACAGTACCGATTCTATGGGATGATGGGGTGTCTCTATTATGGAGCTCTTGGGTGCCAGTTCTGTGGGGTGCTATGAGGTAGTGGAGTGTCTCTACTATGGAGCTGTGGGGGTGCCTGTTCTATGGGGTACTACAGGGCCATAGAGTGCTTGCGAGGTGGATGTTCTATGGGGTGCTATAGGACTATGGGAGTGCTTGTGGGGTGACTGGTCTATGGGGTGCAGTAGGGCCATGGGGTACTTGTTCTATGGAGCCACAGAATGTCTGTTCTGTGGGGCACTACAGGGTCATGTGTGTGCTTGTTCTGTGAATCTGTGGAATGCCTGTGCTGTGAGGGCAGCATGTATGGAAATTAGAGATTTTTTTTTTTTACTCAGCCACAGCGTTAAGCAACAGGTTGTGTTCAATTTGCATAAATTTACATATGTCAATACATACAAATGTTTGCAAATTAGAACTGTCATGTTTTCATCTCTGGAATGGGCAGCAAGCACCAAATATGCCAGATATATGCCAGATGCTATACAGTATATGCCGAATGCCAGATGCTATACAGTAATAAGGCTGGAGAAGCTTTGCTTTCAAGTAGATGTTGATTTGCTGCCTTGATGAGAGCTTCTCAGGAACCTGAACAGGGGCTGCTTTGGCCAGGGGGCTGGGTCCTTTCTCTTCTAGGCCTCTGGTTCCATTCCCACCTCATCAGCTCCTCCAGTGGTAAGAAGCTGCTGCCAGAGTAACATACCGAAAAGTGCACCTGATTTTCGGAGGGCCTGAGGAGGAAGGATTGGAGGCTTGTTGTAAGAGAGAGGAGTTCGCTATTGGAGCAGTACAGGCATTTCTGCTACTTAGTGGGGACACCCAGAGCAAGGAACAGGCAGGAAGCAAATAAAACCCTAGGTAGGGATGTAGGTTTGGGGTAAATGGATTCCTGGGTCCTTCTTCCCCCACATATGCAACCCAGTTGCATATCTCTCCCCTTGATGCTGCTCTTTCCTGCACTCTCAGCAGTTCCCTCAACTGCAAGAAGCTCTCCCCAGAGGGAAGCAGCTCTGGGGTGGGTCATAGTGAGCAAATTCTTCAGATGCCTCTTTAAGAGTGGAAGTTGTTACCCACCATCTCAGGCTGGGACCCAGAGATGGCCAAAACAGAATTGCTGTCAGGCCACATAGAAACCTACCACCACATCATAGGCCGTTTTTAGACGACCGCAGCGGTGCCCGCGCTTGTTTTTCAAAAGACCCGACAGTCCATTCTACACATGACGCTGCCACCAAATACGCGCATGCGCCGGCGATGTGCATCCATTTCCGGCCGCGAAGTAACCAGATGACTGTAACCTCCTTCTCACTGGCCTTCCCCGGTCTCACCTTTCTCCCCTCATCTCTGTCCAAAACTCTGCTGCCAGGGTCATCTACCTCGCCAGTCGCTTCAACCATGTGCAGACCCTCATCTCTTCGCTTCACTGGCTTCCCCTTCCTGAACGAATCCTGCACAAGCTCCTAGTCTTCACCTATAAAGCTCTTCACAACCTTGCTCCCCCCTACCTCTCTGCACTTATCGCCCTCCATACTCCAGCCCGTGCACTTCGCTCCTCCTCTGTCCCTTCTCTCACCCTTCCACGCCTTTCCTGCTCCCCTAAGCGCCTTCGTCCCTTCTCACTTGCTGCCCCCCATGCCTGGAACTCCCTCCCTGTCCACATCCGCCTTGCCCCCTCCCTTCATACCTTCAAATCTCTCCTTAAAACTCACCTCTTTCGCTCTGCTCTGTCTGACTCTTTATCCTGCTGAGCCACTATTCCTATACCTACGATCGGTTTACCCTTATCCTTGCAACATGGACCTGCCTGCTGTCATTCTCATCGTAACCAAGCCAAGTACGTGCACTTGAGACCTCGCATCTTCATGAATGTTAGACCCCTTGTCTCTCCCTCTGTTCCCCTTCCTAAGTCTCTCCCCCAGCTCCTGTCTCTCAGATTGTAAGCCCTAGGGGCAGGGACCGTGTCTATTTTATTACTTTGTAAAGTGCCAGGTACACTGCTGGCGCTATATAAATGTTTGTTAATAATAATAATAATAATAACCAGGTCGGCGATCGAGACTGGTCATACGCGGCCAGAAACTGATGCGCATCGCCCGTGCATGCGCGTATTCGGCGGCAGCGTCACGTGTAGAACAGACTGCCGGGTCTTTTGAAAAACAAGTGCGGGCGCCGCCGCGCTCATCTAAAAACAGCCATAGAGTTGAAATGACCTCAAAGGTCATCTAGCCCAACACCCTGCTTTGATGCAGGAAGTCCACAGGAGCAAACAGTGCCAACCAGTGGACAAGGGGATTTTGGGACCCCAGTGAGAAGACCCAGCCTGCCTTCCCTACTCCAGGTGGGCAATGCTTGCTCTACCCATACCTCTGACCTTGGGGATCTGCCCTTCCTTCATGCTGTGATACAGCTAGGCTGGCCAAATATGCAAATTTTAGAGGACACATGAGAAATACAGGTTGCAGAGCTGGATTGACTCTAATGCAGCCCTGCAACCTGTATTTCTCATAAGTGCCCTCTAAAATTTGCATATCTGACTGCTGTGATCACACCTATATTGCTTGTGATGCCAAGCCAACACAGGATCTTGGAATTGACCTGAAACTGACGTGGGGTCTGGGCTCCTATTCTTTAAATTCAAAGGCTGGCAAATTCTGTCACAGGCCCCTAGATATGAAAGGCCCAGAGAAACTGGCCCTGGACAATGAGTTTCAAGGGCCTGTTCCATTAGTTATTAGGAACCTTCCATTGACTTCACAGGGCTGTATGAACCTACGGCTGTGGCTGTGGCAGGGAAGACCCTCCCCCTCCACCCCCTGCTCAAACAGAGGAAGGTCTGTGCCTCTCCCTGCGCCGAGTTCCTTCAGACCCCTGTGTGAGGCCCAGGTCTGTGCTGCTCTGCTGGGGGGCCAAGTCACACTCATCTGTGGTTGTGGCTTTTGGCAGGTGTGATCACTCCCCTGTGCCCCCTTTTTCTCGCTTCCTCTCCAAAAGAACAAAGCTCACCACTTGAAATGGCTCTGCTGGGGGCTTTGTCTCTGACCTGCTGTGCCAGTGCTTCTCATCTTTCTACCTGGTATTTATAGCTCCGTGCCTATCCCCATACGCTGCACACCCATCTCATCACTGCCTTCTGTCTATCACACAGGCAGATATCTGTCTGCCTGTGTGCAGGGACTCTGTGATACCTCACCTGAGCAGACCAGGCTGCTCTCCTACCTACGCCTGCTTTCTGTGGGTAGGAACAGTTTCTGTCCGAGAGGCTGCTAACCTACACCTTCCCCTGGAACTGCACACTTAGGGTTACCATAGCTCCTCCTCTTTAAAAGAGGATGCTTATGAAAAATACATGTTGCAAGGCTGCACTGGAACTAATGCAGCTCTGCACTATGTATTTTTCATAAGCATCCTCTCTTAAAGGTGAGCTCTGGTAACCCTATGCACACACTTCAGAGATACAAGAAGAAGCAATCCTTCCTCCTCATCCACAGCCCAACCTCAGGGTAAGGTTCCTCATTCCCTCCGTACCTTTGTGTGCAGTGCTGTACAGGGAGTTCTCTTCCATGGAGAGCGAGCAGGTCTTGGGATTCAGGCCTTCCTTCCCCACTGCTGTCTTCCACGCATTCCTGTTTCTCTGAAACCCAAAGGGAAAAGCCACCAGTGAGTGTGAGACAGCATGGGGGCAAGCCACACTGACCCAGGTTTGTGCAGCACCTCCAGCAGTGAGCTGCATGGCCTCGCTTTGAGAAGGGGGGGCTCTTGGATGAGTTGCCAAGGCTCCTTCCCCTTCCCAGACCAGCAGGGGCCCATAGACCAGTGCCACTCCAAGAGGCAAAGGGAGAAAGTAATTGGGGACTCCAGCAAACCAGCCTGGATGACTCCATGCAGCATACAGGGTGAGGCAAAACATGGACAAAAAAAAACTTGGGCCACCCATCTTCCCTGAGGCGCTCTAACAGCCAGCACCATGGGGACTCCACCTACTTAGGAGCCACCCACCCATTCTCCTACAATCCCAACAGCCAGCTCCAGGGTGTCTCTTCCATCTCTCCTAATCCCAGGCTAGAGTTGCCATTTATTTTAAGGGAGCATTCCGTATTTCAGAGCCCAACAGTTCTATGGAACATAAAGGGCATCCCTTATTTCCAGAACGGACCGCCCTTATTCTGAACATCACAGCTCCATGGAACATAATGGATGTCCCTCCCTTATTTCAGCATCCTTAAACTCCAGAGAGGCCCGTAACATTTTAATCTGGCAACCCTATCTCAGGCCTCCTATCAGTTCTGGCTATCTCCAATTCACCTTGCTCTGGGGCTTCCGCTTCTCCACTTCACAGTGAAGCTCAGGCTGCCACTGCACTCCTTCACCCCAGATTTTGAATCCTCCCCCTTGGGGCCTGTTTTGCCCCCCACCCCAGTGCTCCTTCACCACCAGATCGAGCCCCTGGGCCCAGTCAGGCATTGTCTCACACCACCTTGAGGCAGCAAGCCATTGCCCTCACCGGGAAGGCCAGCTCACACAGCTTGAGGATCCAGTCAGCTGCCTCGGCACTTTCGGCTGCCAGCAGGTAGCACTTGTCCATGGTCTCCAGGAAGAAAGGGCTGGTCTCCTTGGGGTTACTGGCATCGCCGTTGGCCTCAGCTACATGCACACAGTCGCTCAGCTTGATGAGACGCTTGGTGTTTTCAGCTTTCTTGGACTTTTCAGCAGGGGGAGGCCCAGAGCCCTCAAAGAGCTCCAGGCGGGTGGTGGCACAGGTGCTCTCTCTGTACAGAATACCCCAAAACCTCCGCCATTTCTGAGGAGAGGGGGAGGAAGCACAAAGGGGTAAGCCACAATTGCACCCATCCCTGGGCCTCTCAGAGTCCCACCTGTGCAAGAACAACAGGGCTAGTCCCCCTACTGCTAGTAGGGATGGGGCAGAATAGGACAATGAGACCTCTCTTCCTCTCAGCCCTCCTGCTTTGCCCTATGAGCTCTCACCTCTCCTGTGACTCATCTTTGCTTCAGTCCCCCACCAGAGCACCACTGAGACACCTTAGGAATGGGAAAGGAAAAATGTACCAGAGCTGTAACTAGTAGGGGTCAGCAGTTCAGATTCGGATTAATCCAAACCATCCAAATTTTGGCCAGTTCAGATTAATCCAAACTAATGATGCCACTGAATACAAACCATCATTCAGTTGTAAAGCGCCAGGTACATCGCTGGCACTATATAAATGCTTATAATAATTATTATTAATAATAATAATACTAATAAAATAATAATATTTCCATTGGCTGGCTTTCAGTGCCCTATTTCAAATTTGAAAAATGGAAACTGAGTTTTGCCCAATGGCTAACAAGATGGGGGAATGCAGTGGGGAAGGGGGAAGAGGGAGCTCTGCTGACCGCCAGCAGGGCAAACTGATAGGGCAAGCTTGGGTAAGGCTGGGGTAAAAAGAACAGTTACTCCCTCCCTCTCTGTTGCCCACGTGCAGTCTTGGAAGGGAGAGGAGAGGGAGAGAGACTGTGTTGTGTGCCACTGTGCTATCAGACCCACTGGATTCTGCAGGATTCTGGAATCTGTGTAGGCCTACCTGCAGGCTACAGGAGAATAGAATCAGCAAGGGAGGTAACCCTCAAATTCCCCAGAACCCTGGAATGCTCTCTGATCCCCCTCTGGATGGGTGACTTTGAAAGGGGGGGGGCCTGTGTGGGAGCTGGGGGGATGGGGGTGATTCATCTGGATGGGTGACCCTTTGCTGCCCTTTTACTCTGCTGGTCCCCTCAGTGCTGCAGGTAAGGTGGCCAGATATACAAATTTTAGAAGACACTTATGAGAAATGCAGGTTGCAGGGCTGCATTGGCTCCAATGCAGCCCTGCCTTGTATTTCCCATAAGTGTCCTCTAAAATTTGCATATCTGGCCACCCTAGATGTCGGTGTGCTGCTGGGCTGGCTCTCTTTCGGGGGTCCTGCTCTGTTGGGGTTATAGGGTGCTTTTGTGAAACTGCTTGCTTTTTTAAATGGGTATCATGAAGACATACTGGGATACATGTGTGTAATAAATACGTATAGGAAAATGTTAAGACATGTAATGAGCTAAGCTGAGAACTGAAAACTTGCTTTATGTAACCAATGTAAAATGGAAACTACTAAGTCATTACAGGAATGACACTGAGAAACCAGAAAGGACTTGACATCTTCTGCAGACACTGGCCATTGATTTGCAAATGGATTTCTTCCTGCGCACATGACTGAAAGCACAGAGTCACCACCTGGTGGGAAAAACAAAGGACCCTGGAAAAGTACTTAAGGGGGCGGGGGGGACAAATAAAGAAAACATCATTTATTTATTTCTATTTATTTCATTCTATTTTTTAGCTGCCCCCCTCATGCAAATGGATTTCTTCCTGCGCACATGACTGAAAGCACAGAGTCACCACCTGGTGGGAAAAACAAAGGACTCTGGAAAGGTACTTAAGGGGGCGGGGGGAGACAAAACAAAGAGGGGAGCTATCTTTCTATCTCTCTCAGTTGGTTGAGATCAGCTTGTTGAGCTTCATCATTACATCTTACCAGTCAGAGAAGGGCTGCATCAAAGGAACTATGAAGTAAGGCCTTTTGGAAACCAAGACTGGTACCCGGCCAAGCTTTCCGTCGCTGGCTGTGACATGAACTGAAATACCCTTGGACCTTGATTAGGGTAAACCTAAGTCAGGAGAATCCAAGTACAGATAGGAAAGCATTATTGGTTATGTTATTTTTGTTTCTGCAATCTCAAGTATATTGTTGTATTGCATGCTTATTCATGATTTATTCATTAAACTTATTTTTACTGAACTTCATATGGTCCAGTGGAATTGCTAATCCTAACATTGGCAGGATGCAGTTTGGGGTTAATTCTGTGTTTGCAAACACAGATGAACCTAGAGAGAAAGAGTCTGTGCTGGGAAACTCTGTGGCTGAAAAGGTGACAAGAAGGTTCCCGCGTTGCAGGCTCAATCAGTTCTAAAGAGAGAGCTGATCCAGTGAGAGCTGCAAGCCAGGGAAA
>QEPC01003915.1:934613-954220 GCA_003113815.1 Sphenodon punctatus | reverse complement strand
AGGTTAAATAGGATAGGAATTGATTAAACGAGTCATCTCCTTAAGAGATGGGGAGGTGACACCCAGTGCTAGGCGCAGGCAGCATGCACTGGGGTTATTCCCCGGGGAGGGGTACTGCAGTTCGGTCAGTAAGTACCTGCACGGTCTGCTGGCTTAGCGGGTACTCACCTCCTTACTCAAGCCCACTGTTGGGACGCTCCCCCTTTTGGCCAGAGCCAGGGTGCTGTCGAAGGGGAGCTTGGTTTGTGTTGGAACTGGCACGGGAAGGCACATCCCGGCCAGCGCCGAGTTTATAAGAATCAGTTAGCTAATCATACTGGACCCATATTGCTCATGCAATCACCCACCGTCTTTGAATTTGTTGAATAAAGAGTGCGGCCTGATTTAATCCAGCACTTGGTCTCTGTGTCTTATTGGGGGGTGCGGCGACAAAAGACATTTGCAGGATGTATTGTTTTCAATGCTATGTTGAGAAATCTATGAAGACGATTATTAGAGAAAATAATATTTTTTTTGCAACTCAGGGCAAGGAACAGAGTAGAACTGACAACTGAGGGAGAGTGAAATTATGTATTTCGGCTTAGCTGCTCCATACCTCTGTAGGGAAAAGATACATCCCAGTACAACCCTCTTAAAGTGACAGTATCCTCACATCTTCCCTGTCCAAAGAAAATTACATATCCATAATAATTCAAACATTAACAATCCCCTATGAGCCTTGGTTGTGGTCCTCTCTGCACAGTAGATCTGTGAGGCTAGCTTGTCTCTTGATTCTGTTTTGTTACAAAGAACACAGTAGAGAGATCATAGAATAGAAAATTAAAAGCTGCACACATACAAGTGCATACAAAAACTGATGTGTGAATACATCACACACACGCTACACAGCAGTCAGCTTTTGGATCAGGAATGGACAGTCATGACAAAGGGAGGCAAGCCCTGGACAAGGAGTGCAGCCCTATCCTGATCCTGATGGAGACTGCCTTTTCTGTGCTTCACTTTGAGAGGACTGCTTCAATGCAAAAACAAAACACATGCTTTGCTGGATCAGGCAAAAAAAAAAAAAAAGCTCAGCACTGTGCAGAATGAAGCCCAGAAAAGCATTTATTGAGAGATACTGTGAGGCAGAGACCTAGAGTCAGCTTTCACTGAAGTCACTGGGTTTTTTCCATGACTGGGAGTGGGAATTGGATCAGGCCCTCCCCTGAAGATAAACACTTGTGAAACACTCTTTTATCTCCTCTGCTGCTTTGATGCTGCTAGTCCAGGAGGCTCCTTCTGGCTTCTCTCCTAACTGGCGGACGCTCGCTTGAGTGAAGGTGCCCACTGAGAGCTAGTTAACCTAAGACTCATCACAGCTGGGCCTCTGGTTTCATCTCATCCCACGTATGGGGGAGATAGGCAGCCAGTTCAGTGGAGACTCTGCTACTTCAGCCTTCTGTTCCCTGCCCCCACTGCTGGGCCAGAGAAGGGGGGTTTGCTGCTCTGATGCAGGAGCTTCCCTGGCAGGGCTGCCTTGCTCCCTACAACTGAGTTTGGGAAGAAGCCATTCAAGATTTCCCTGCACTAGACTTTTCAGCTGTGGATGCTGAGCCCTGGGTTGTTTTCCTAGAGCAGGTAGGTCAGACTGTTATTTGCACCCATGGAGTTTGGAACCATGGCTGCCTGCGCCAGCCCACTTCTCCTCCAGGCTGGTTGGTCCATCTAAAAGTGGGGCTGCCAGATGTGCAGGCAAAGCAGGCTGTGCCTGCTCTGGAACAGCCCTGCCAGCTGCACTCCAGAGCATCCTGGAGCAAAGCTGCTGTCTGCCTATGGGGCAGACCCACGATGCAGCTTCACTTCCTGGGCAATGCCATAGAGTTGCAGGCACTAGCCTACAGCATTGGGCAGTCGTCCCGCAACTCTATTGGGGTGTGTGTGTGGATCGTGTGGACAGAGCATGGGCAGGGGAAACCGCCAGGTCCATCTAAAGCAGATTCAGGTATGACTGCAAGTGGGCAGATGTGGAGGTGCACCCCTGGAGCCAGCCTCCATATTTCTAACAGCAGCTTTATAGTGCAGACTGTGACCCAGTGACATGGAAGTAACTTTGGGCTACAATTTTGCAGAGGATGCTGACCCACATAAGCTCCACCCCCATATGGCTTGAATTGTGGGTAGTGGAAATTTGCACGGGACACAGACCCTGCATTCTCCTGCTATAATTACTCCCATGCTGGGCCACTGATTGCTAGCTTCCACCTTTCTAGATTCTTTGGCACAAAAAGTAGGGGTGTGGGGACACACTGAAAGCAGGCAGGGAAAAGAGTCTCTCCCACCCTATCCAATGTGACCATGCCCCCTTGGGAGTGTCAAGATGGCACTCCACCTGAGATGAGCCTGTAGCAGGGATAGGCTGTTTGATGGGATCTAGTCCTTTAAGGAGGTTAGTGGTGGCCTGGGAGCCATAGGTGCTAAGACAGCATGGGCTATTCCCCTGATGTGCCTCAGCTGGGCTAGTCTCCTCAGCCTGGCAGTTAAGGTCCTGAGTAAGGCCAGCTGGGCTGGGTGTGGCTTGACCAGCTCTAAGCCTAGCAGAGGTGCTGAAGCTGGTGCCTTGATGAACAGTGCCCAAGCACTATATGGGGGGTTGGAAGAAACAAAGGAGAGCCAGGAAGGACTCTGCCCTGTAATTGGCTGCAGGAGGGACTGTGCCTGGTGAGGAGAGGCTTAAGGAAGAGGTGCCCATGGAGCTTGATATGAAATGGACCGTGCTTATGTGAATAGATGGTGATGGATTATGATAAAGTACTGTTGAATAAAAAGAACCATGAAAGTGAGGTTCCTGCCTGGGCCTGGGTCTTTGGTACTGGATCCTGATGCTACTTATGCCAGAGCCCAGTGACCCTGCTACAGGGCCCATTTCAGAACAGGGGTAGGTCAGCCTCTTCATTCCCACCCCTTTTCCAACATGGCCCTGTCCTGGTGTCCAATAACCCAGAGAAATCAGGACTCTCTCTAGAGTCTGGAGAATCTGGTTCAAATCCAGAGGGCTGGCAGCCCTAGCTGGACCATAGGACTGTTAGGTGCTTCACACCTGGTGCACAGAACCACTTGTGCTACAGCAAAGCAGGCTCCAGCCCTTGCCAGTGCCATACACCATCACATGCTCATTATAGCCATTGCCTTCCTAGAGCATCCAGGCTCAGGAGATTATCCCCAACACAGAACTGTCTTCCCTCCCTAGCTGACGTCATCCAAGCAACCAGGCAGCCCCAGAGTAGCCTCAGCTGGACTGTTGCAGGGGCAAGCCTGCTGATTGGCTGAGAGTCTCAAGCTAAGCAGGTGTGGTGGGACCTCATGCTTGGGGGCCAAATGTGGCCCCTTTCTAGTTCCTGTATCTGACCCCTGGATCCAGTTCTTACCCCCATGCACTGGAAAAACTGAGCTCAGGGGAAGGGATCAGAGAGTAGGGCATGCCTACCAGGATAAGGGACAGATCTATGGCACAGACCTATCTGGCATCTACTCTGTATAAGCCACCCGGAGTCTTTTTTTAGGAAAGGGTGGGATAAAAAATTAAATAAATAAATAAATAAATAAAACAAATACACAGATCCCTCAAGCACACTCACCGCCAACTTCTACGTGGCCCTTGGAGCTTGTAACCTCCTGGTTATTTATTTATTTATTCACATTTATTAGCCACCCCTCATGCCTACGGCATCTCGGGGCAGCTTACAACAAATTAAAAACAGCAACAACAAGCATAAAAATTATTCAATTTTAAAACATTTTAGAGGCAGGAATGGGAACATCAAGTTCAGAGGCTAAATGTGGTGCATAGCTAGTTTTATTTGGCCCCTTTCCAGTTCCTCGATCTGGCCCCTGGATTCAGTTCCTACCCCAAAGCGCTGAAAGACTGCGCTTCTATGCAGCCCTCAGACCTTATACTCATTTTCAAAGTGGCACCTGGGAGGAAAAAGGTTCTTTGGGCTACCCTGAGCTCAGGGGTGTAGAATGTAGAGTCTCATGGACTGCCCCACCAGGGGGGGCCACCATTCCATCTCATCAGGGCTTGGCCTTGAACTCCTGGGGCTGAGCGATGACTGTGTTTCCCATGTGCTACCACTTGCCTATGGTAGCTACCCCAGTGTTCTCTCCACACCCTCAGTGTTTGGAGCCATGCCCACCAGCTTCCTGTTGGTCCGACTCCCAGTCTGCTTATAAGGAGCGCTGGGAACCACAGAAAGTTGGTAGAGCATCTGTTGCTGATGCTCTAGTTAATTCTCACGTTATGAAGCCACCATTCTTCTCTGCTTCAGGTTGTGGTTTCCCCTGTGGCTTTGTCTCAGTTTGTGTCTTTGGGTCTCTTTCCCGTTAGTTGCCCCTCCTGTTCCCTCTGTGTTGTGTAGCACCTTTCCTTCCTCATTGTACCCCAGCCTCCCCTTTCTGGTGTCCTGCTGCAACTCTTCCCTGTAGTGAGTGTAGCTCTTTGGTTCCTTTACTTCTCTATACTGATCTAATCCCCTTTTATGCCTTGTGTCTTGTTTGTCTGTGTACTTCCATCCTCCACTGCTGCTATTCCATTACAGCTCTCTGCTTATCCTGTTACCCACAATCCTCCTAAGCCCTCTGTCTCACTCAAAGCCTTTGTCTTCCCCTTTATTGCCCCAGTGCTCCTACAACTCTCTTTGGCCACACCCTGTGTTTTGTTCCCTGTTAACATCAGTCCTCCTAAGCTCTCTGTCTTGTTATGCCCGGTGTCCTGCCAAGTCTTGTGCCTGTCCCCCAAATCTCTGTAGGCTTATGTCTTGTTTAGCCTTGTGTTCCCTTGCTTCGTTGCCCTGTCCCCTTGTAACCGTGTCTGTGATCTGGCTCTCTGATCTGGATCTGGCTCCTATAACTCTTTCCCTGGCTTGTGTACCCTTCTGGTTCCCAAGTTCATTTCCTTGTTCCCTTCCTGAACTTTGATGATGAGCCAATGAGCCTATGTGCTCTGAGGTCAGAGAACTATGGTCTCCCCTATAGTGGAGAATGGGTGAGAAGTTCCTTCCTCTGGTTGTTATCCCCCTCTCTCTGGCATGCCTCGACCTGGCTCTAGCCCTTCTCTTCTGCACTCTTTGTGGCTCTGATCCCAGAAGCCTGGCACGTCTTCTGCACCAGGGCCCATTCCCACCTAGTTATGCCCCTGCCTGAACTATCGTCCTCAAAGCTGCTCGGTGCTCTGGAAAGCCTGAGCATACACTCCAGCCTCTGTCCTATCTGGAATGACCCTACAGCTCTGACCCTTACTCTGGCTCTTTGGCCAATTCCCTTTGGACCCTGACTCTGGCTGCTTTTAGACGAGCATGTTGCCGTTGTGCGACCCGCTCACGCGATATTTCAAAATCCTGCAATGCGGGATTACACAAGACAGAAGTCAGGGATCACGCGCATGAAAGGCGGTCGCGCATTATTTGCTGGCCACGAGTTAAATACCTCGATTGTGAGGTATTTAATTTGCAGTTGACAAATAATGCACGACCGCCTTTCATGCGCGTGATCCCCGACTTCCATCTCATGTAATCCTGCATTGCAGGATTTTGAAATATCACACGAGTGGGTCGCACAATGGTGACCCGCTCGTCTAAAAGCAGCCTCTGTCTTTTGGACCTTCACCTGCTCCAGTTCCTGACCATGGCTGCAGTGACCTCATAGTGGGCCCTGTTCCTGTAAGGTAGTGATGGAGAAACCTCCCTCCTGATGCCATTCTGAAATTTTAGTACAAGTTCCAAAGGCTACATAGAAGTTTGGGAATGGGAGTGCTTAAAGGGTGCACTGAGGAACAGGAGAGGCCAGATCATAGATCTGTGTTCTGTCCTTGTGTGCATGCCCTCATTTCTGCTCCTTTTACACTGAGTTTGGTCTTTTGGTGCTTGGAGGTAGGAACTGGATCCAGGGTGCTGAGGACCTGGAAAGGGGCTGAATAAAAAATCAGCCATGGGCTGCATTTGGCCCCTGGGCCTGAGGCTCCCCACCCTTGCTCTAAGCACTTAACCTGGTCTAAAACCCAGAGCTGGCTAATGGTGTTGGTGAGTATCAAAGCTGTGCTCTGGAGAGTATGTACCAATTCACAACCATCTCCAAGACATTTTTTATGTTCCACGAGAAACTGAGGAATGTTGGTGTATGACTGGTCCAGAAGGTTTTGGATTGGCTGTGCTGGAGGATGTGGATGTAGATGTAATGAGCAGCCGCCAGGCAAAGTAAACTGCTGCTTTTACCAAGGGTCTCTATGATTACACAGATTAGGAGAAAACGCAAGTCCTGTTTAGCCCTTTACCTACAGGTCAGCAACAATGTCTCATGCAGGCACAGAAATGTGCCAACTGTAGCCAAGAAGCTGGGGAGTTTCCCCAGGCAGAGCCATATGCAAACAAGAATATTCAAATACAGAGATTGCCTTGGCCAAAGAAACTAAGTCATTAGTTACTTGCTATGAACCAAACCAGAGAAGGTCAGACAGTAGGCACAATGTCTATTCTGAAACCAAGGTTGGCTGCCCAGATGCTACAATGAGAAACCGAAATAAATTGTAAGGTGCTGGACTTAGACCTGGTAGACCAGGGTTTAAATCCTATTTTAATCATGAACTCACTGGGTGGCCTTTGGCAAGTCACCATCTCTCAGTCTCCCCATCCATAAAATGAGAATAATAATTATCTACTTTACTGGATTGTTGTGAGAGGGACTAGATAGGGATTGTAAAACACTTTGAACACTGAAAACACTATATAAATTATTTTTAACAATAATAATTTGCAATAGCAATTGGTATAAAAGGCTTCCCTATAGTTCTGGGGATAATTATAGTGGGAAGGTGGAAGGGATGTATCTCCCTGAACTTTCAGAGTAGAGGGATACAAATCCCCAAATCGCCCCTTCACCATCAACCCCTTGCAATTTTTGTGTGCTTAATGCTTCATCTAGGCTTCGGTGGCAGGAAGAGGGAGGAGGGTGTCTGAAAATGAACAGCTAATTAAATTATTTCATTTGCAAAACAAAAGGTTTTAGGTGAAAAGATGCTGTCTCACTGGGACTGCGAAAAGGGGTGGGTGGGAAAGCCATCAGGACAGACCTAAGGGGTGTCTCGCGTCATCGCAGAGAGTAGCAAAGGGGAAATTTGTCTTATTAACAACACAATATTAAAGGCAGATCTTAATTGAAGTCAACGGCCCAGCTCCCATGATGAAGGCAGGGCATCCATCTCACCAATGTATACCCCGAAGATGTGCCAATGCTCAAGAGACAAAGGAAGGGGTAAAAATTTCCCACTTCACACTCAGGGTGCTCCCCACCTCGCACACCACTTCACTTGGGGTGCATTCACACAAGTCTATTCTCCCATATATTTAATTTCCCGCAGGAGATAATTTTGCTTTATTGTTTTACACGCCTTGCTTTCCCTGCTTGTAAATTCTGCTGCGGGGTTTGATTGACACCACTTCTGCTAGCAATCCTTCTGTGAGCAGGGGAATTATGTCTGGACCCCTCTGTGAGAAGGATGGTGTTATGCGGGGAAGGGGTAAAGGGGAAGAAGGTTATGCTCTGACCCCTCTGTGAGCGGAGGGGCTATGTCTTGACCCCTCTATAAGAGTGGGAGGTACAGGCTGATCCCTCTGTGAGAAGGAAAACCTAATGGGCAGGGGGGTCGGGGGGGAGTTGTGCCTCAACTCCTCTGTCAGAAGGGAGAGTTATGAGCATGGGGTGGAATGGGAGGGAAGGTTATGTCTCAACCCCTCTATGAGAGGAGAAGTTACAGGCATAGCCAGTTAGCGGAGCACGTTTATGTCTTGACCTGTCTACGAGGGGGAGTACGGGCATGGGGGGAATAGAGGAGGATTACATGTGTATACTCCTATAAAAGGGGAGCCGATGGGCATGGGAGGCAAATGGGGAAGGTTATACCTCCACCCCTCTGTGAGAGGAATGGTATAGGAATGAGGGGTTAGGGAGGGAAGATTATGCTTCAACCCCGCTGTGAAAACAGGGGGTACAGGCATGGGGGGGGGCGGTAATTTTATATTGGGTTTTAAATACAAATCATTTATGGTTTTATATTGAGGTAGGGCTTGTGTTTTCGTATTTTCTTTTGTAAGCTGCCCTGAGTCCTTTGCAGAGAAGGGCAGGGTATAAATCGAAAATAATAATAATCATACTGCATGGCTGGTTTTATTCTGGTGCATTGTGGGGTACTTGTTATGCATGAGGTGGACTTACCACGTTACAAGAAATGCACAGAGAGGAATTCACATGGTGGTTAAACGTTGGTTTGAATGAACCCTGACACTTGTGGATTATTTGCCAATTCATCCCTTGAACTAATACATTCACATGGAGGGGGCGGAGGGGGTTAAATGTAGAGACAGGTTGTTCTGTCAGTTTATTTGTCTGTGAGAATGTGCCCTCAAAATGTGGGTTTGGGCCATTCCCTGCTGTACTAAGAGTGTTATGGGAATGATCCCCAAGACTTCCAATGAGCTGTCAGTGGGAGTACACCAAGAAAGACACTATACACTTTTTTGTTGAGTAAGCGAGGATGGAAAGCCAGCTACTTCTGAGTAGAGAGCCCAGCAACCTGTGTAATCTCACCTCCAGTCACATGCTCCATGACTAGTAATGTATTAGAGTTAGATGATGGATGGATAGATAAGTGACATTAGGGGTTGACAGCCAGATAAACTGATGAGATAGTGCCACGGAATGCTCATGCCACGCCACATGCCCATTGGTCACTGTTTCCTGCCCATACTTCATGGGACATACTAGCAGACTGGCCTGCAAATTGGGGGATCTGGGCTGCATCTCCAGCTCTGCTACTGGCCAGCAGTTTGGCCTTGGACAAGCCACTTAATTATCTCTAGCTAGTACAAGATGGCACTGGGCATGTTTGGCATAGGGGAGAGAAGATTAAGGGGGGACATACTGACATTTTACAAATATTTAAAAGGATACCATAAAAAAAAGAGAGACTGTTTGCTCTCCATTGCCACAGAACCCAAGACAAGAAGCGATGTTTTTAAATAGCACGAAGGTAGGTTTAGGTTAAATATTAGGAAACATTGTTAGAACAGTTCAGCAACAGAAGAAGCTGTTTAGAGAAGTTGTGGAATATCCTTCTCTGAAGGTTTCAAGAAAAGGCTGGTGTGGATAGGCAACTGTTGGGAATGCTTCAGGTCGAGGGTATCCTATCCTGCCTCAGATAACCTGTGAAGTCTCTTTCAACTCTACTGCTCTATGATTCTGCAGTCCTGAAATCATTTGCTCAAGAATGGTCCCATCGATTTCAGTGGGAAGGGACTACTCTGGCGTAACTGGATTCAGGATTGTGGCCTCTCCCTGTACAGCTGTTCTCCATAGCATTATGGGATAGCTCTGTAATGCAAATGGTAACTGTTGCAAAGACAAACACAGCTATCTTCTTCTGAACTCACTGCAGCATTTGCCTTTCTTGGGGCTCAGTTCTACCCCAAATCTCACTGGTGTCAATGAAGGCCCTTTTTACACAGACACTGGGTGTTACATTTTATTATACATGTTGCAGGACACCCATAGAACACACCTGCAGCCCTGCAACATGTATAATAAAATGTAACACCCATTTTATCGGTGTTCCAGTGTCTGTGAGAAAAGGGCCTTTTGATTCACCCCAGTGAACCTGTCCCTCAGTATGCAGACTCTTTGAGCCAGCTTCCTATCCGTGTCAGTGCTTGCTGCTTGCTTATTTGGTGAAGCAATTATACACATTGTTATGGCTCTGCTGAGAAGAGTTGAAGTCTCATGGCTATCAGGCACATCCTGTCTGCTTTGCTCTTTCTAGATACACTCCCCCATCTGCACAGAGCTCGAAGAGCAGAGGTGTCATCTAGCAGAGAATTCAGCAGAGCAGGGAGAATGACTAAAATAGCAAGGGCTGAAACCTCATGGATTTATTTACCTGATAGGTAGCTGCTAACTACCTTAATTGCAAGGTGATTGAGGAGCAGTTTCCATGCAGTTTTACAGGAGGAATCAGGTGTTTTTTACACATTATGCTAGCTGAGTGTTTAATGCAGGAAACACTCACCTAGCGTAACACGTTGAAAACACAGGTTCAGCTCCTTCCCTGCACTGCCAGGCCCAAACGGAAAGCAAGCCCACTGTATAGAGCAAGCTGTATCACATAACTGCCGTAGGGTCTAAACAGGGACAGTGAGCTGCAGCGACAAGAGCAAGGGCAGTTCTCCAAGACCAGGAGAGAAGCCCTTGGTTCTTCTACTGGGCTTCTCCTGCTGAAGGGGCAGCAGCTGGGATAGCTTGGGTCTGAGGCAGCTGCCACTTGCTGCTCCCCAAGAGGCAATGGGCAGGTGGAGGGCTGCTGGGGAGAATAGGGGCTAGGAGACAGAGCAGGCAGGTGGAGGGTTCAAGGTTACACTATAATTGAGACTGTTGTGGAACAAGCATAGACGCACACTCCTGCCCACTCTCTCCCTCCCCCGTCACTTGCTCTCCCAGGCAGCCCCTTCAATGCCATGCTTCCAAGGAATGGCCTCATGAACTGCTCTTTGATGCATGCAGGTGACAGGGCACTGAGGCTGCCTGATGCTTTTCAGGCCTGAGGCAAGTCAGAGTTCCCACATGCAAACACTCTAAAACAATTTGGAAGCCAATAAAAAAAATCTGCAAACCTGCCCCCTCCAACCAAATGCCTGGGACAGGATTCTGGGGTCATTCAGCGCAGTGAGACAACCAGGGAGCTCTGCGTTTGTGGGAGGGGCTCTTTGCAACCAGACTGAGGCCTGGGTGGTGCATCCTGGGATCTGCTCATCAGGAACTTTGAAAGCTCTTGTAACATTTCAGGGCAGGACTGGGGGAGCACGGCTAGAGGAGCAGGGCACTGAGGAAGCTGTCTCTCCCAAGCATAAAGAGTCCCTGTGTCTGAGGGCTCTTTTAGATGAGCGGCGCTCCATTTCGCATCGGTGGCACGCATATTTTGAAACCTCCGCCTGGTCTAATTAGACGAGACGGAAGTGGCTTAATATGCGCATATTACGGCGGAGGCGCATTTTTTAAGTGCGCAAATTAAATACCTCGATTGTGAGGTATTTAACTCGCGGTCTGCAAACAATGCGTGACCACCTTCTATGGGCATGATCCTGGACTTCTGTCTCGTCTAATCCCGCATTGCAGGATTTTGAAATATCACGTGAGCAAGTCGCGCGACGGCGACCCGCTTGTTTAAAAGCATGATTAGTTAGTTACACCCCTGGGCACAGGAGTACCAGAGTAGTGGGGGACAGCTGGGATTCCCCTCTCTTCAGTTTGGGGCACAGGGGGGAAGAGTCCCTCCTTAATTTTGGCCTCCCATGGCCGCCAGGCCAAAATGAAGGAGGAGAACTCTTCCCTCCCTCCCCTCTGCATTCCCCAAACTTGAGAGGCATTTCCAGTTTCTACATGGTGGCTCAAGGTGCTGGTTTGTTCCTCCCCTCCATTTTGGACTGTAGTAACTAACTCACTGCTGCAGTATCTGCCCTATCAGCTCCAAAATCAGAAAACAAAGAGGAACAGCCCAGCTTGAATTCTTAGTGTTAAATCTCATGTTTAAGCCAGTCTCATGATTTTGGGGGAGGCCTGACTCATGATATTTTAACACATCCTTCCCAGTGCTCTGCCCCTGCCTATGCCAAGGCTCCAGACTCCGTGCACACGGCTGTGACTCACTCCCTCGAGTCTGCAGGGTTTGCTGGCATGGATGTTCAGCAAAAGGGAAGCTGAAAATGAACAGCTGAGAGACAGTTCAGGGAGACAGAAGCAGGAGCGAATGGGATGAAAAGGCATAAGAGGATGTTCAGGCTGGGAGATTTGTGAATGGAGAAGGGTCTGTGCAGCTGGGGAGCTGTACCCCAGCCCAAGGGAAGCACGAGAACACACTCACTGAATGGGGCGTTTAAAATTGGGCTGGGAAGTGGGAGATCCAGTCTGATTTTTCTGATCCAGTCTGGGATCCTTCATAGATTTTAAGACCCTCTGGAGGACAAGAGTGCCACAAATGTCCTACAAGGAGTGCTCCGCAGAAGGCAAGTTGCCAGTGACTGGAATGGGGCAGTGACCATTGGGGTGAGAGGAAGCCAAAGTCTGAGGGGAGACTGGGGCTCTCATTCCTCCCCTGAAGAAGCTACCTCATTATAGAGAGGTCCCATTGGTCCTTACCTTCCCGAATGTTTGCTGTTGCTGCAGGTAGAGTAACCCTTGCTTCACAACGGTCTCATCCATCTTCTAGCAATGGGCATCCTCTCTCTGTCTTCCACACACACTTAAGTCTGTCTATCGCACTCCCCACCCCTCTCTTTTTCTCTCTACTTCATGCTCCCCACCTTGCACACCACTTCACCCGTCTCTCTTCCCCCACACATTATCACTTCCCCTTTTCCCACCTCTTCTCTCCCGAGCTCCCACTCTGCCCTACTCTTTAACTCTTTCCCTCCTGGTGCCTGCCTCCCCTTTGTGCCCAAGTTCACTCCTCGATGAGTGACGTGGGGCTGGTTTCTTTCTGTCTTTCTTTTTTTTTAAAGTATGTTTCACATTTCAGCTTCCTGTATTTGTGATCTTACCAAAAAGGGTAACGAGGGCTGCCTGTGCTGAGAGCAGACCAGAATTACTAGAGACACAAACACAGACTGCATGCAGGTGTTAGCAGTGTCAGTGTCTCTTTTTCACACACACACACACACACACACACAAAGCAGAAACAAAAATTTATGAACTCAGACACACTCAATCTCCCTCTCTCCCCCGCACTGCATGTATAAACACAGAGTAAACATGCAGACATACACCTGGACTTCACACAGCTGTTGTCCCACAGGCTGCACACATCGTGTCTCTTACACACACTGCATGTATAGACACATAGTACAAATGCAGACATGCACATGGACTGAACTCACTGGCATACAGGCTGAGCACAGACTTCATGGTGTCAAACACACCAAAACAGGCAGACACAGAAATGGCACACGTTGACACAGACCAAATATACATCTATGTATGCAGATGTGTGTATGCAGTTTATACTGCATGCATACACACTAAACAGGGGAACCACGCACACAAGCTGTCCATATTGACAGGTAGACCAAGTAGACAGTGTCTCTCTCACACACCCTAGACATTGCAGGCACCCACACTGGCATTGTGTGTCACTGACTGTTGCACCGCATAAACACAAGGATTGTACCTGCAACGTAATAGAATGTATAGCCAGAAAGAGATTCCACATACAGATGTGCATGGACTGTAAACGCTACTACACAAGCTGGGCACACACTCGCCCCACAAAATTCTGTATTTTTATATAGCATCAACATGCACAGACACATGCCCATCAAAACAGAATCATACACAAACAGATATGTACATTGTACACAAGACACACACACAGTGTGTATACACTCTGTATCTCCAGTGTCCCTCAGGCTGACTATCCTCTGCAGGCCTCATTGTTGCCATTCATGCAATTTCTAGGGAATCACTTGAGAGTGATGGAGAATGGAGGCTTTTCCAGAGAGGGTGCAGGCAGCAGTGTGGGTCAGTACCAGCTTCCCTAACCTGGCCCCACGTGGCTTCAGAGGTCTCTCTGGACAGAGTCACTCCCATCTCCCGCCCCCCCGGAAGTCTGAACTCTCTGCACAGCCCTTGCCAGAGGATGCTCCAGGATCTTCTGCAGGCCAATTGGATTAGAGAACATTTCAGAACCAGGGGTTTGACTGGGTCTGCTGGGAAGGCAGGGTCCAGCAGTCAGCTTAGTCCCCATGCATAGTCAGATGAGTTTGGTAGGCTGTGTTTCTTCTCCATTTTGCAGACATTGGCTCTCTACACTGTTACCAATCTCTGCTGCAGAAATAACCTTGCCCTCACAGCAGAGGGTGGTTTTAGATGTCACAACAGCAATGAGATCAGGATTGCCAACATGGGCAATCCCAATCAAGTAGCTGAATTTTTTTAATTTAAAAAATTAGACATGTGGCTACACAAGTATTGGGGGGGGGGGGGCTTCCAGTCCCAGGGGCACTGTGGGACCTGGCTTCCCTCGGAATGCCACTGCCTGGTGCTCTCCAGGACAGGAACAGCAGCTGAAGCAGAGGCTTCACCTAGTCCACTCCATGGCACCACTTGAGGGTGCTTTTACACATTACATGGGGAGACAGGAAAACGTATGCAATTGCGGCTCTGTTATTGTAGGGATTAATCCCTGTAAGAATGTACTAATCCGCTTTTATCCTACAAGAACATTCGCGTGTTACAGGGTCCCCAAATGTAGCTCTAACAAGGACGTGTGTTCTCGCATGATAAAAGGGCATTTTTTGCATGAAAGCACCCTCAGGTGCTGCCACTGGGGAATTCCCAGCAGTAGCAGCTGTGGTGGCTGCATGGAGCAGACAGAGGAAGCCTCCTGTCCACTCCCTGCTTTCACTTCAGCTGCTGCCCTGCTCCCCTGTCCTAGAGCACTGGGCAGCAGTGGTAGGAGCACTAGCGTGTCCTTCTCCACTGCCCAGTGGGGGTTCCTTCCATGTAACTGTTGTGAGGTTCTGCTTAGACTTCACAATAGTTTCATGCAACTGCCTAGCCTGCATGGTGGGCTCGCAATAGGCCCAGAGACTCTCATGCAGAGGAAGAGTGTAGCAGCAAAGTGGTCACTACACATCTCCCATTTTAGACATGAGTAACCACTCACTTGCGAATGGTTACTGCTACATCTAACAATACCCAATATCCAGTCACTATCAGGAAACAAAACCAGCAGCCTAGCAATTAATGACAGGCAGTGCAGCTACACAGGGGCCCCGGAACCTGGGGGTGCTGCATCCCCTGCTGCTATGAAGGGGATGGGGCCCATTCCATCTTCTGCACCAGGACTCATTCCAGCCTAAAACTATACTTCTGGTTTGGAGCCACAGACACATACAACGCAGGAGGGAAGCACATGGAAAGCATCTCAGAGGTGCTGCCCTGACTGATCCTTGCAAGGGTGTATGGGACTCATCAAAGAGACACATTCACAGCCTGGAGCTTGGATCCCACTTTAACACTAGAGCAGGCAGAGACAGTGGCAGGAGTCTCGCTGCTCAAATGTCACATGCTGCCAGCAGGGACCAATAAGGGCCAAGCACCATGGCAGGGATATGGCTATCCTAGGGACAGGAGAAACATTTGTCCCAGGACCCAAGCTGGTGGGAGGGGCACAGAGCCTGTAGGCATAGAATGAGCTGAGCAGAAGCTCCTGAAGCATGTGGTGTGCATGGGACCCACCCAGTGGGTGTCACAGGAGCAGGATAGAGCACGCCCCGCAGGTGGTGACACGAGGCAGGCAGCACAGCCGCAGCCTCCAGGGTTCAGGCACAGCAAGCAGAGGGAGGGAGAGGCACTCGGGGGGAGGCAGGGTGTTGGGGGGAGTCCATTTCTTGCACCTGGGCCTATTCCAACTAGCCCTGCACCAGGGGGAGTTTATGTCCTACAGGCCAAGGGCTGGGAAGCCACCCATTCTGAGTAGCTAACTGAAGGGAACCATATCTCCACACAGGTTGGATTCAAGCTGATGCCAGATCCAGGGAAGTTGAGGCCCCATGCAAAATGGTGGTGTCGTGGGACCTTGCTAACAGAAATGTTTGAGAGTCATTGTTACTAAAGTAGAGGTGATTATAAGAGGTTTCCTTTTGCAGTGGCATCAGCCTTCCCTCACCAGTTTGCCACAAAGCCCCAGCATTGCATGGGGCTGACAAACTCAGCCTGACTAGGTCTGACTTGACATGTTGGCCCCAGATGGCTGGGGTTCAGTGCTCTTCCATCCTCTCCCAACTCCCCCCAGGAAATTAATCAAGAGCTGGGACATTGTAGGCCCATATGCTACATCAGTGCCAGGGCTTCTCAGTGTCACATTCTTATTGCTAGCTTATTCATGAGCCCCATGTGTTAAGGGCCCCTTCCTTAATAATCACCATGGACCCTCCATAGGCCTGGGCTCCCTGCATTTGAGGCCCTGTGAGCCTGTATTTTAGGCCATGGCATTTCACATTCATGTTGTCATTTCAAGTTTATTCATGGCCCCAATGTACTGGGGGTTTCTTTGGGTCTCTCCCAACACAGGGGGTCCTGTGTGGTCACACAGTCTCCACTTGCCTGGATCCAGCCTAGATTTGAGCCATCCCCACAGAAGGGAGAGGAGATGGATTGGGCCTCCTAGAGGAAGTTTTTCTACTAAACGGAGGCCTGGCAAATAGGGTCACCACCTTCCTCCCAGAGAAAACCCAGTGGGAGCAAGTACTTCATCAGAGGAGGTGGGGCAAAGGGGGCTGCCGTGACAGTTCAGAGATTCAAAGGGGCAGGGCCACATCAGAAAGGAGGTGGGAAAGTCCCTATGGCCTGCCCCCTTTCTGACATGGTGCCCCTAGGGCCCATGGGGCACCCCTGGCTGATTCTGAGAAATTAAGGCTTCCCCTGGAGCTCAAAGACTCTGGGTCAAACGCAGAGTCCTGGGTGAAACATGGAGAGGTGGTAACCCTACCTATGAAGAAGACGTCACTCAGACACTGCCCTGGTGTCTCTCAGTCCCACTGAATCACTCACTCAGAGCCATGAGTTTCAAAAGTCTCCTCCCTTGGGGCTGGTTTATTATTCTCAAACTAAAGAGAGCTCAACATAACTCCAGACCATTCCACCCAAGTATACATGGTTCCTGCTGCTCTTGTCTCTAGAGTCAGCCTCTCAGAGCTCACAACCCTACTCCTGTCTTGTCTGCTACTAGCCACAAATCCCCTGCATGAGAGGAACTCTCTGCCTGGGCCAAGCACTCTGTTCTATATGAACCATTATTCGGGTGTCCTGCCACGCTTCCAGAGTTGTGTGAACGCCCTCTAGTGCCCCGCTGATTTTTCCATTCTTCCCAGTCAGCATAGTTTGCAAAGACCACTGAAAATGTGGTGCCATCCACAGCAGGGTAGACCAAGGAACAATGATGGATCCTATAGCCAGTTGAGACGGCATGGGGAACTGAGTAAGGCAGAATGGAATCAATTGTCTCACCTGAAATTAACACAAAATGTCAAAAAAAATTCTTGGTTATACCATTGTAAATCTGGAGGGATTCCGTCAGCATCAGTGGGGTTATTCTGGAATTATACAAAAAATGGGGAAATGCTTTAATGCAAATCCAGGCAAGGTGTGCTGGCCTTGCCATGATGCTGGGCCTCACTCACATTGAGGAACAGGAGGATCCAGCAACCAGGGTACATTTTGGGAGGGAATAACTTGGGCCTTCCCCCTTGGTCATGCTCCTCCCACCCCAGTATCTCCCCAGGAGCATGTGCTCCCAACCCCTCCTCCTGTACCCTTCCATGCTCTGCTTAATTTCTGGGGTTGGGGTGGGAGGCAGGGAGAGGGAGAATGAGTGGGAAACAGTGCTTCATGACCACTTTCCCTTCCTTCCTTCCCTCCCTCCCTCCACCCATGATGGGGGGATCAAAGGAAGAGGGTACAGCAGACACCAAAACCCATCTCCTCACAAGAGCTAAGCCAGCCCGCAGCCAGGAGCTGTCCCTTGGTGAGCCTGGCAAGAAGGAATTGTGCCTAGGCAGAGGGGCCTATGTGGAAAGGCACTCTGAGACCTTGGGATGGTATGGACTGTGTTTGTATGTGTATATTGGTGAAGGGCTGAACACATGTAACCGGTGAAGATCCTGCATGGGCCCGAGTCATTTAGGATACTCATCCTGAAGAGGAACCCTCCCCCCCCCCCCAAGTCTACCCTATTACAATGACCCTATCTGGTGATGGAATGACCTTGGACCTCAGACCCACAGTTTGGGAAGGAAAGGGATGTAAAAGAAAGGCCATGGCTAGATAGTCAAGATGTAAAGATAGTCAAGATGGTAAAAGGTGGCTGTAAATGAAGGTGAAGGCAGCTATGAACCAGCCGGCATGGCATAATAGCAAGAAAAAGTGGGGAGCACAAGTCCAAAGGAAACCAAGGCCTGGGGATGATGGCAGGTATATTAATGAGCTAAGATCACTCTGGCTCCTTTACTATGAAGTATGTACCAAGAGAGCTTTAATGACTATGACTGGTCAAGAGTCAGGATGTCAGGATGTCAGCAGCATGGTCTATGCAAGCCCTAAACCCCTATTTTGGAAGACACGCTCTGAAGCTCTGAAGCACAGAAGGTATTTAATCGAGGTATTTAATTCACGGACTTAAAAAATGCGCCTCCGCCATAATACGTGTATATTTAGCCACTTCCGTCTCGTCTAATTAGACCAGGCGGAGGTTTCAAAATATGTGCGCCGCCGACACGAAACGGACCGCCGCTCGTCTAAAAGCGGCCTGAGTCTGTGACTCTGGAGGAGCACAAATCACACAGGTAGTCTTCAGATGCACAGCAGTACCCCATGGGATAGCCCCTTGGGAGGACTGAAAGGGGTGATTGTTAAGGATGATACAAGGATGTTCACATGAGCCTCAAACCACAGCAACTTGGAGTCAAATTGGGACTAATACCGATGAGGGCTAGAAACTGAACAGACAAGATCCAGTCTGTTATCAAAATGAATTGTACACACTCCAGATCCACCAGACTAAGGGGAGTGTTAGGAACTGGGTCCTCCTGAACCAGTATCTCTGGGTGCTGGGGCAGTAGATAGCCCCATACCATAATCCATCACCTCATGCAGCCTAGAATCTTCCTTGTAGGTCCTGCTTCTAAACTAGACCACACCCCATTTGCTTCATAATTGGTTGCTATTGGACTGGAAAGGGGGGTGGGGTGTTGGCTCCTTGTTGACCAGGGCCCTTGGAATCCACCCCCACCCCCAACCTGTGACCACTCTTCTGTTCCTCCCCCAGGTAACCATCTTAAAAGGGGCTGCTGCCCGGGGGGTTGGCATGCCGTTCGCAGGCCAGAGTGGTGGTGGCGGCCAGATGTTTTTCACCAGCTCCCTGAACTGTTATTCACCAGCTCACCAGGTGCCACTGCTGTCTCTTCTGAAACTGCTGCCGCTGACGTTGATGCTGTCCGGACTCGTTGCCGCTTCCCGGAGCTGTGCTGCCCAGCCCCACAGGTACCAACTGCCCTCTCCCCCATTCGGAGGAGGAGGGCAGGGCCAGGGCACATGGCCAGAACTTCCGGGTCCCAGCACAGCCAAAAG
Organism: Sphenodon punctatus; assembly: GCA_003113815.1. Lineage (NCBI taxonomy): Eukaryota > Metazoa > Chordata > Lepidosauria > Sphenodontia > Sphenodontidae > Sphenodon > Sphenodon punctatus. The sequence continues at coordinate 935,023 of QEPC01003915.1, read as the reverse complement.
CGACCAGCTGCCCAGCCCCACCACAGGCTGGCAGGGTGGCCTCCGGGGGGGGTCAGTGGAGTGGATTGGGGGGAGTTCTGCAGCCATAGAGGTCATTCTGGGCCGGGGGAATTATGGTTCTTCGAGGAGGCTGGTTCAATCTGTGAGACGGGACAGAAGGTGTGTTTCTGTCCCACGCACTGGCCCCCAGGCATGTGGTGAGGTGATTAGGGATCAGAGGACCCCTAGGCTTGATGCTGATAAATGTGAGGTCAGTAGCTAATAAGTCAACTGCGGTCTGGAAGTTGATCCTGAACTAGGCAGCCGACCTCACATGTATCACGGAGACCTGGCTGGACAATTAATCGGGGCCTATACTGGCTGATCTTGTTCCAGCCAGGTACTCTGTGCAGCATCAGCCGCGACTGGAA
>QEPC01003915.1:878462-892977 GCA_003113815.1 Sphenodon punctatus | reverse complement strand
CCCCTCCCCCCTGCCTCCCCCCCCCCGCCCGACCTGATTAATATATTTTTTTTAATGGAAAAAAAAACACCAAACCTGTGGGCCGCCCCAAGCATGGGGCCCTGGGCAGCCACCCCTAACCGCCCCGAGGTAAGGCCAGTCCTGGCTGAATACAGTAACTACAGGCTCTTTTCTGTGGTAAACTAATGGCTACTGTATTTACTCTTCCCATTCACAGAATACTCATAAGGCAACATTACCATTCTTCCACTCCCAGATTTGCTGCCATATAAGCCAGCTACTTACAAAATGTGGGGATGGCCAAAGACAGGGAATGAATAGGAATCTACAGGGTATAAATTAAGGAATTCCATGCAAAGCATCTGACTTTCATGATTCCGGTTCTCTTTCTATACTTCCTTACTGTGTATCCACATGTGAACATATCATAACTGACATAGGTGATATCTTTTAACATTCTCATGAATATAGTAATCACATCACACAAAAAACTTGAAAATTGTCTAAAAACACAGAACTTTACAGTTTAACACACAATTAAAAAGGCAGAACCATTTCCAAAACAAACAAACAAAAAAACCTTTCCCCTTCAAAACCATTTCACAAAATATATTTTCCTTCACTGCAAAAAACATTAAAACTACAATTGCAATTCAAAAAACATTTAACATACATTACAACAAAAGATAAGCACCAAAAAGCATAGAAATTATGTCCAGATTTTATCTATATTCCATAAATTTACCATCAACATTACCAGAAGATATGTACTAAATATATTACTGCACATACTGTTGTGAATTGGAACTCTTCTCTATGATTCCTAACTAGGAGCAGGACTTAAACCCCTAGTAGGCAGTTCCCCATTCTGGGATCTGGGCAGAGGCACTATAAAACAGATCACAAGCCCCTTAAATAGACGTGTGTTTATTATAGAAAGAACTGAGAATAAAGCACCAATACACTTGCATCTAGCAATAGCCTTCACCTACTCTAACAGCAAGCACACACACACAAATACATACATATGTGTTCTTATGAGTCTCAGCTCTGGTCTTGGGAGGAGAGGCAGGGCAGGGGCCCAATCGAGGTCTATCTAGGAACCTAGCTGCTGGAGTCTTGACTTTTCACAGCCTTTGAGAGCGTTGGAAAGGGGCCAAGCACTGATCCACAGGCAGCCACCTGAGTAGCTGGTCAGAGGGTACCATGCAAGGCATCCTTCCTGTCTAGGGCTGGCCTTTTTATCCAGTGATTGCCTTATGATTATCCAGAGTGCGGGGCTGTCAGTGCTAAGCCTAGAAAGTTCTCCCATTGGTTGTTCAAATTTGGGGTACTTTCTGCTTAGTCGTGGTTATTATGGAATGTTCTGACCAGTTAGATCCTGCCTACCCCTCCCTCCAGATGGGAGGCCTGATCCTTGGCCATGGCTGCCCATGCCCCTTTTTCTCTGAGGCGTCTCACTGTCTGACTAGGCCATCTCTTCTCATTGCATTGCTTAGTTCTTATCTGTTCCTGTAACCTTCTCTATTGTACAGCGATGTTCTGGGCATGGACAGTTCTTTCTAGTTCTGTTCTTACTAGATGACAAGAATATATCCCTGTCAGCATATTTCTCTCTCCTCCTGCCAGCCTGTTTTCCTCCTAATATGCATTTTCAATATTCCTAAACTAAAGTTACTATAAAGCATATAGCAAGCAAATAAAGCATATCGGAAACTCATAGCATCCTTTCAATAGTTACAGATGTGTACAATATTCTCTTGGTTAGTGCTTCAATCAGTCTTTTAATTCACTACAATACTTACCCTTCTTACTATTTACCACTAACTAAACCACCACATTATTACTTTACAGGTCATTTATTTATCATAAGTCACTTACGAACATTTTTTTTCAAGCTGCCGTAACTCTGTCCTTTTGTGCAGAATTACATTGTATACAACCAATTGTATAAAGTTGTATACACTTACATTGTCAACATTTCATTGTATAAGGTGTATACAATGTCTATACATGGTGGGGGCTCGGCTGGCCCCGGATCTCCCCTCCTTTCGCAAAAATTGTAAGACTTGGCTGTTCCATCAGGCATTTGGCAGGGGAGATGGGTGATGGGGTGGGCAGAATGATATGTTTTTACAGTTTTATATTTTATTGTTGATGAAGGTTGTAAGCCACCCCGAGCTGCCTGTGGCAGGAGGGGCGAGATATTAAATTTTTTAATAAATAAAAATAAAGGACAGAGTTAAGGCAGTTTGAAAAAAATGTTTCTAGGTGACTTATGATCATAAACAAATGACCTGTAAAGAAATAGTGATAGTTTAGTTAGTGGTAAAGTGTAAGAAATGTATGTATGGTAATACATTTATTTTAGACACACATAGAGTGGCGCTAATTTAAGGAGTCATATTCCCTAGCCGGATGGACTTTAGTTCCCCACATGACGTTATACACGTGATAGGCCCCCGATGTATAAATAGTTAATATTGTTCTCATTTACTCTGCTTCAGTTGAAACGGGAGAAAGTTGAAAAAGGGTCCTTGAGGACCTTAGAGCTGGACAAGCACTGCATAAATTAACCGAGGTAAAAAGATTTCTCTTAGATTATAGCATGTTTTTGAGTGCTTTAAAAGAAAGGGAGGAGATATCTAGTGGTATTGTTTTCATCCTAATAAGAATGTTTTATGACATATTTTTAGACCGAGTGGCAACTTTAGTTCAATCAATACAACAAAGGAATCTAGATATTATCCCCGCTGTTTACAAGCTCTCCAATTAATTCCTACTATTCAGGCAGGTAAATGTCATTAGCTGATGCTTTGCTACAGGGGGGCCTTGTCACTATCACTAGTTAAATTGGGTGATAATCTATTTAAATAAGCTCATTAGATTATCTCCCTCTCTTGCGTTTACTAAGGCCCTGAGGAAGTTATATTTGACTCCAGGACCTACAAAAGGAAGCTGACTACCACTAGAAAAAAAGAAAAAACCTCAGGTAATTTTACTTTAGGAAGGGTAGGTTTATTTGTAACTACCCATGATTGCTATATTCGTTCTCAGTGATTGTTTATTCAATCTTGGTGTAAAGGAGGCTCCTCAGGCCACTATTTATCTATAGATGATAAAATGTGACACCTATTTGGAAATTGTTTTATTTATTTATGTATACTTACTAACAATTATAGATGTTGTTTTATTTATTTATGTATACTTACTAACAATTATAGATGTTGTCTTTATTAGTCATTCTCTAGAGAGCTAATCTATTTTGTTGTACAGTTGAAATATGTTTATGTATCCTCTGGCACTAATACCATTTGTGATTTAGTGCATTCTAGATTATACATTTACTATGTATCAATAAGAAGCACAAGAGTACCCCTGAAGAAGCCAGATTGCCTGGCAAAACATTGGGTTTATCTTGGATCTTTGCTTATTGTGCTTTAAATATTATTTTTGTCTCTTTTGTATTAAATTGTGAACACTTGTTTACTTTTCGTAGCAGTAGTTTGCTGTTTTGTATTTTGACTGCTACTGTATATCCACTGTTGTTGTATCTGGTAATAAATTTAGTACATATCTTCCGGTAAGTTTGATGTTAAATTATGAAATATAGACCAAAAATCTGCACATAATTTCCATGCTTTTTGCTTTATTTTTTGTTGTAATGTACGTAAAATGTTTTTTGGAATTGCAGTTGTAATTAATTGTCACGTTTTGTGGAGTTTAAGTTAAGGAAATATATATATATATTGTGAAATGGTTTTGAAGGGGAAAGTTTTGTGTTTTTGGAACTAGCTATATAAATGCAGTTCAGGATTTTGGAAAAGCCCATTGAAAGGGAAAGCAATTTGCTCCATGGGTGTGTGCTGTTTGCATGCCTGCCTGATTTACATGCACATTCCAGGTGCCTGATGGAAGGCCACAGGACAATTTGGGGGGGCCTTGAAAAATAGGGAATTAGCCCCCGCCCCCACAACAATGGCCTTGGATGACAATAATTTGGATAAAGTCCCAGGGCTGGCCCACCATAACCTGCCGAGCTCTTGGAAATAGTACCCATTAAGGTGCTGGGCCAATACAAGCAAGTCACTGGAAATGGTCTGTACACTCTAGCAGTGTTGCCAGAGACTCCCTTTCTTGTAAGGCATCCAGAGATCCTTGGAGTGCTGATACTGGAGAGCACTAGACCAGTTAGTACCCAGGGAGTCCTGCTGACCCAGCCCCTGAAATCACTTGCTGAGACAAGTTTCCAGGGTCTCCAGCAGACAGTGCCAGAGAGCTGGTGGCATTTATTTAGGGATATTTTTATCCCGCACTCTCCTGCAAAACAGCAGCTTGGGGGGGTGAGGATGATTGGACCCAATAAGCTCCTCTGATCCAGCCCTTAGCTGAAATCACTTGTTGGATCAGGAGGTGGAGTCCCATGGTCTCCAGAGTATGGCACCAGAGAAAGCAGCCAGTGTGGGACGGCTGGAGAGCAGAGTCTGCATGGAACGAGCAGACCTGGTAAGCCACTCTGATCCAGCCCCTTGCTGAACTCATTTGCTAGATCAGGAGGCAGGTTCCCAGGGTCTTCTGAAGAGATGATGCCCGAGAGCTGCAGCAGCCCGTGAGGAACAGCCTCCCTGGGCCAGGTTGAGGCAAAGACTGCTGAGGTTGCGTACTTGAGGATGCTGGTGGCGGAGAGCAGCAGCAGTCTGCGTGGGACAATCAGGGTTCTGTGAACTGAACATCCCCCAAAGAACCGTGAGTGAGGTGAAGGGGTTTGGGAACACAGAACTGACTCTTTGCTGCGACACCGGACCCTAGCTCCAGATGTGATTTATGTGCGGGAAGTTCATCAGTACCAGCCTTTGTGTTAATACGTTCTTAGTTCTTACCTTTTAATAAAGCTCCTTTGTTCTCAACCTACCTAACGTGTTTGCAAGCGGGGAAAGTAACAGGCTGCCAGGCTGCCCAGTAAAATTCAGTGTCCCAGATTTCTCAGTGGAGGGCTCGAGCCAGTGTGCTTAGTTGTGCCAAACCCCTAGAAAAGGTAACTCACCCCCTTCTTGCCATAGATGCCATCAGCACAAGGGTTACATGAATAAAATGTATTATAGTGCCCTTCCACTTCAAAACATTAAAAATAGAGCACAAGTTAAAATTCATATATAATCCATTAAAAAAAAAAAATCTATAAGGAGCAGGTAAAAGGGGAGGGAAACTACATGAAGGGGGACCAGCAGTGGAGCCTCTAAAAGCATTTGGAGAACAAAAAAGTTTTCAGGTGCTTTTTGAAGGCAAGGAGGGAGGAACAGAGACAAACATCTGGAGGGAACGCGTTCCACACAGGGGCCCACCACAGCAAAGGCCCAATCATCTGCCTACTTAAGGTGAAATGGCAGCATGCCCAAACTGTGGGTGGTACCTAAGTGCAGATAGCCAGTAGCTTGAAGTTCCAGGATCAGGTCTTGAATCTAGTCAGGGCCTATACCATCCAGAGCCTTGAAAACCAGCAGCACAATTTTAAATTCAATCTGCTGCTCTACAGGCAGCCAATGCAAAGAATGTAGAGCAGGTGTAATATGGTCATGGATGCCCAAGCCAGTGAGCAGCTGTGCTGCCGCATTCTAAACAAACAACAGAGGAACACTGCTAGAAGCCCATAGAAAAAGGAATTTCAGAAATCAAGCCTCGTGGTCACCAAGGCATGGCTTGCTGTAGCAAAGTCAGCCTGGGATAAGCATGGGCATAGATTACACAAGCTGTGCAGCTGGAAAAAGTATCTTCGAGCCACATCCAATACCCAAGATTTCATGGACAGGGTGTAATAGGTGCAGGTGGTGCGGCTGCACTAGGGCCCAAGAGCTTAGGAACGGGAATCTATATCTATGCAGAATGTGCACTTAGGTGAATGAATGATTAGCACCCACTGATGACTTGCTAAGCACCTTGAAGGCCCGTTCCATCTTCTACACCAGGGCCCATTCCAACCTAGGGTATTTTCAGACGTTACGAGATCACAGTCAACCACACTGAACTATGGACAATCCCGCAGCGGGGCCAAAGCACCCTGAATGTCTGTTCAGCAGTCACCAGATGTTCACCACAGTCAATACCCACCTGGGGTCAAAAACAACCACGCTTCTGGAGCTCCGGCCCGGACCATCGCCGAAAGCATGGTCAAAGCGATTCCCACCAGGAAACAATAAAAAGTAACATCTGAACGGCAACCACCGGCTGGAATCAAACAAAATAATTCCCAGCCTGGGACAAAGCACGCAACGTCGGTGCCAGGCAACCAGCAACAACACAGGCCACGGAAGGAGATTTAAAGGACACACAGCAGCAGGGAAACGTGGTGGGATGGAGCGAGGAGGAAGGGAGAGGAGAGCAGTGGGCGAGAGAGCAAGAGAGGGGGTGGAGGAGGCGCAGGCAGAGGAGGTGGTCGTGCTGAACATGGAGGAGGTGGAGGGACAGCAGCAGCAGCAGAAACTGCAACAGCTGCAGCAGCCGGAATGGGCCGCCCCAAGGACAACGACCGGACCGGGGGAGGAGGCACCCCGGAAACGGGTAAGGGGACCAAAGGGGAGGGGACCCGGCAGCACAGGGGCACCCAGGGGGGAGGGCCGGCCGGCAGGAGAGGGGGGGTTGGGGCGGGCCACGGGACAGGGGCAGAACAGCAACCAGCCATCACCACCACCCCTACATCCCGCAGACACGGAAACGGGCCCGGGGGCCCGAGCCCCCGGAGGAGACTGGCTTAGCCCAGGAGGAGGAGGAGCAGGAGGAGGAGGAACCGGCGGGACCATGGGGGAGATGGCCCTACCACAGAGGGGGGGCAATGGGGGCTATGGGAGACCCAGGACTTCATCCGCATCTGGTGGACCCTGGAGCATTAACTGGAGCTCGCGCTCAATCAGCGCAACGAACACGTGTTCTGGGAGATCATACAGGAAATGGAGGCGTCAGGGCATCACAGGACCGTGGCACAGTGCCGGTCGAAGGCCAAGGAACTCAAGAGGAGGTACGAGGCCATTTGGGACAACAACCGGCGGTCCGGGCACGGAGTCCGGACCGCCGCATACTCCACGTGAAGGGCTCCATAGTAGCCCCACGACTCGTGGGGAGTGCCGTGGTCCAGGGCAGGGAGCAAGCTGAAGTACCCCCTCCCCTCACTGCCCCTCAAGAAGGCACCGCCTCCAGGCCCCTGACTCCTACGAGGAATGCCCAGAGACCTTGGGGACCAGCAGCCCCACCACCACCACCAGCCCAGAGAGCCCCCACCCCCTGGCAGGACAGGATGACTCCAAGGCCAACACACTGGTCACCCTCAGCCCAGGGGGAAGGCCCCGTACACCCCAGACACCCCAGACCCCTGAACGAGGGCCCGGTGGGCCGCCCAGGCACACCTAAAGCCCTTCTCCACCCCTTCCCCCCCATCCCCACAGGGCACGGCGTGCCCCAGAACCAGAGACAGGAGGGCGAGGAGGCCAGTGGGGAACAGCCCCGGCAGCAGCCGGAGGGCCCAGGTGAGGCACACCGGCTGGGGGGGGGGAGGAAGGCCAGGAGGAGGACCCGGGTCATGCGGGCGGGGGCCAGGATGGTATGAAAAGTCAGGGGGCCCTGGCCGCCAGCCTGGGGGGGGCCACAAACCCCCAGCCGCAGCCGGCCAGGGCAGCTAACCCCCAACCTCTGTGTACTCTACAGGGCAGCCCGAGGGGCCCCAGCAACCTGTGGTCGTGCCCCCAGAACAACGGATGAGGGAGCACCAGGCACGGGTACGGCGCCAGAGGGAAGACCAAGCGGAGGACATAGTCCGCTCCACCACAGAACGGGGAGTGGATGATAGCGCCTGTGGATCGCATGGAGGCAGCCACAGAGCAATCCCTGCAATAGGCGGAGGCAAGGGACCAGAGGCTCCAGGTGAAGGTGTGTCTGCAACGGAGGTGGGAGCGCCGGGAGCACAGCAGGCATATAGAGGCGTTTGGGCGGCTGGAACAGGCCATTGAGGGGATGGTGCGGGAGCATTCCACTAAAATTGATAGATCCCATGACATCGGGACCTCGCTGCTCCTGAACACCAGCACCATGAGTGCCTATGTGATGGCAGCCGCCCCGCTGGGCACCCTGCCTGCCCAGACCCCAGTGCTGGGCCCCTCAGTGCCCCCACCACCTCCCCAACCACCGCCACGTCAACCCGGGCTGCGCATCCACCTCCCAGTTCCCTGTAGGTCTCTGGAGGGAGCAGCCACCATGGGGGGGCCCTCCGGCCCCGGGTCCTCCCTCCCTCCCACCATCGCCTGCCCCTCAGGACACCGAGGCCTCCCAGTGTTGGAGAAACAGCTCCAGATGGCATTGACCTTTTGCACCAACAAACTCTAATGACCACTAGGGGCACTGGGAGTAGAGATAGTGAGTTAGTGTGAGTGTCACTTTAACCTTTCCTGATCTCTGCTTCTAAGCCCCCTCCCAGGTGGGATGTGCCCAGGAAGCTCCTACTGGACTTCCTCCTTCTTCCTGACCTTTCGCCATTCCTCTCTTCTCTCTCTGACCTTCAACATGACCAGCCACCATGCTGATGGCAGCTAGCTAGAAAGATCTAGGGATAGGCTTTTCCTATCACAATGTATTTCTCAATAAAGTAGATTATTTTAATCTAGAAATAATCTCCACGGTGTTGATTACTTCTAAGCTGTTGCTACTGAGAACTCAAGCTGTTTTTGGTTTTTTGACCACTAATAAAATTCCAACACCCAGGACACCATTGGGGACACGGACAGTGGGGGGGGGGAGCTCCCAGAGCTCTGCAGAGCCCACAGGGCGGCCGAGGGGGAGGCCCCAGAAATGCGGGGGACAGAGGGGAAGGGGGAGGCTGGTCTGAGGGGGGGGCACGGAACCTGTGCGATGGGATGTGGTGGTGGTGTAGGGGGCACATGTACGTGGGTGAGGGAATAAATGTATGGGCACCACAACTGCCTCCCTCGGTCTGTTCACAGGCCCGGGGGTGGGGGCAGACCAATGACCGTAGAGGGGCTTGCCCAGGGAGCCAGTGGGGGCCCCAGGAAGGTAGGGTCAGGGTTGAGCACCCTCATGCCTCGGCCTCCCAGCTGATATGCCTGGCCAGGGTGGCATGGATGCGCTTGGCGTATCGGTACTCCCTCGGGTTGTCCATGTTCACATACAAAGGCACAGGTCCGGGTGGACGACAGGGCTTGGGGTATTCCAGGGCTGCCCCCTCAGTCTTGCACACGTTGTGCAGCACACAGCAGGCACCTATCACCAGAGCCGAGGTCTCCACCATGTAGTCCAGCTGGCCAGCGAGGCTCCTCCAGCGCTGCTTGAGGGCCCCAAAGGCCCGCTTAACCACGGTCCTGCTCGCACACAGGCGGGAATTGTACAGCACCTGCACCGGGGACCTGGCAACTGGGTATACCTTCATCAGCCACCAGGTGAGGGGATAGGCCAGGTCCCCCAGGATACAGGGGGGCATGAGCACCCCCTCAATCTGGGTCATCTCCATGTCCACAAAGTCCCCGCGGTACATCCGGGCATAGAAGGGGGAGATGGTCATGATCCGGGCATCGTGGCTGCACCCAGAGTTGCCCGTGAAGATGTCTATGAACCACCCTTGGTGGTCCACGACAGCCTGCAGCTGCAGGGAGTAGTAACCGTGTCTGTTAACATACTCCACGGCCTCTCTGGCAGAGGGGCAGAGGATCTCTATGTGGGTGCCGTCCACAGTGCCCATGCAGTTGGGGAACCCTCCCTCCGTGAAGCCGATCCAGCACGGCCTCCTGGTCCACCTGCTGGATCGCTCGGTCCAGGCGAATGCCCTCCACAGCCTCACAGACATCCTGGAGGATACAGGCAATGGTGCTCACCCTGACACTGAAGTGCTGCGAGACGGACTGGCAGGACTCGGGTGATGCGAGGGCCCAGACCCCAATGGCCACCTGCTGGACCATGGGGATGGGGGTCCTCATGGGGGGGTGCTGTCACTCCAGCCAGGGAGTGAGCAGCTCCGCAAGCTGCAGTAGGGTGAGCCAGTCCATCCTAAAGTGCACCCTTCAGGCGGCCTCGTCCCACTGAGTCAGCACCCGGGAACACCACCCCTGTGCCCGCTCCGTGACCCAAGCCCGCCGGGCAACAGACATTGCGAACTGGGCAGTGCGCCCCATGGTCTCCCTCCTCCACTGGAGGCACCCGGTCGCCTCCTGGAGCACAGCATCCCTGTTTCAGCCGCGGATCAGGGCTTGCCGGTCCGCCCCAGGCACCTGCTGTGCCCTGAGCCAGGCCAGGGAGTGCCTGCGGCCGTGGTGGGCTCTCTGGGCTCTAACAGCACTTCAGGCCATGCCAACCAGCAGCAGGGCACCCAGGTGCACCTCTGCGGTCAAGATGCGCAGCTGATTGGTGTCGTTATATCCTGGGCCACGTGTAGGCCCGCCCCCGGGTTGGGACCCGGCGACCGGACGGGGGCATCCGTGTGGGCCCAGGGCGCCCTCCTCCCGGGCTGGCCCGGGTGGCTCCAGGTGGACAGGAGGGCCTGGGGCGACCCATTGGGCGCACCTTCTGTCCCTGCCTGGGGCCTTGCGCATGGACCAGCGTGTGGCCGGGCGTGCTGGCAGCAGCTGCATTCCTGCTGTCATCATCTCCCACCTCTCTGTGTTGGCAACATTGTGTGCTCGCCGGCCTGATTAGTGTGTCAGCTGTCCTGTTTGTGTGCTCAGTTCCTGCAGCTGTGCTGGGTACGCATCCCACACCTCGCTTGTTTGCCATGCCTTGTTGTGCCTGTGGCCTTATCGCTTGGCCTTGGGGCTCTCCTATGTCCCCTCCCACCCCTCTGGGGAATGTGGGCCCCCCATTCCATTGTGTCAGTCCCCCTGGCTTGCTGGACCATGGCTGGCTGCACTTCCACTGGGCTCCTGGCTCCCATGGGCCGCCCCCCATACGTGGACCTTCCATGAGACCATGGCCCTGTGTGACCTGTGGCATACCCCGGCTGTGCAATTGCTCCTGAGCTGCCCGGACAGCCTGCCGGGTGCCTATGTGAGCCTGAGCTCTGGCCTTCATTACTTTGGCTATGAGGCGAGCGCCCACGATTGCCGACTGCATGCTGAGATGCTGGGGTTGGTTCCCTTTCCCGATGTGAGCACCTCATCTCCGGAATGCGCCCATGTGGGGTGGTCTGCGGTGGAGACCATGTCTTCTCTGTCTGTGTGCAGCCTGGCCACCTACACGGTCTGTCTGGTGGAGGGGGGCCCTGCCTTGACCGTGTCCTACTTTGGCTGCATTCACGGGGCCCGTGGGTACCAGCGCTCTTGTGGGGTGGTCTATCACCAGCTGTTGGAACTTGGTCACCTTCCGTGGCCCCCCGCGGCAGACTTTTTCATGTCTGAGTCCACCGCGGAGGAGCTGGCAGCGCTGTCCAGTGTGTGGTCCCGTTCTGATGTGCAGTTGGGGCTCTCCATGCAGGATCTGTTTGAGGCGTACTACTTGATCGCCCACCACATGTCCGTGCTGGGGTAGCACTGAGGCATGCTCCATTGGCCTCACTTCATTCACCTGGAGGGCCACCCGGCCCCTGACCCCCTCATGGCCCCCTGCAGCTGGCCGTGAGACCCCCCTGTGCCTTCCGGGCCCCTGTTGCTGGCCCCGCTGTGAGCTCCCACCTCTGCCTTGCTGCCGTGGTCTGCTGCCTGCTCCCTCCTTGATGTCCCACCCATGCTGCTGTGCTGGCTGCTTCCCGGGGTTCCGCTGCCCCTGCCTGTGGCTCCGGGGTCCCACCAGCCCCCCCGTCTCCCTCTGCACTCATTATTCCCCTCCATGGCTGCCTTCTCCAGTGTCCGTGTCCAGCTCTCCGAAGTGCCCCCCAGCTCCCCTGGTTGCTGCTGACTTTCCTTGTCTGCCTGCGCTCCCTCATGCACCCCCCCCCCCTTGGGTGCCTGTGTGACCTCAGGGTTCTGGGGGCCCCGGACTGTACCTCCCGGCTACCCCCCAGGGGGGTGTTTGTGCCTTTGGACTGGCTGCATGGCTCCGGCTCTCCTGCCTCCCCTCCATCGCACCCTCACCGGCACTTGGGGTCTGTGTGTGCCTCCTGGACCGTGCCCGGGCTGTGGCCTCCCCCTGTGCCTGTACCCCGACCTTTCAGGTTCCCTCCAGTCCAGGACTGACTGTGTAGCTGTGGGGGTGCCCATGGAGGCTGTGCTGTTGTTGGGGGTCTGACAGTCGTTCCCCGTGCTCGGTCCTGCCCCTGCCCCGTTCCCCCCCCTCTTCCCTGTCCCGCTGCCTCCTTCCCCCCTGTGCCCATTGTGCCATGTGTGTTGTCTGTCCCACTGTGTCCCCCCTTCCCTTCCTTTCCCAAGTGGGGGGGTGTGCGCCCGGGCATGTGTTTGTGCTGTGTGTTCCACTGTGCCCTCGATGTCTCTGTGCCTGTTGTGTGTGGTACCTCGGTGGCTCCTCTCCCGCTCCCCCCTCCCTTCCCATTTCCCTTGTGTGGGCATTCCCTTTAGGCACTTTTGGCTTCGTTTGCCCTCAGCCGACCATGTCTGTGTCCCGCCTCTCCCTGGTGCCTTCTGAGTGTTTTGACCACGGCCAGGAATCGGCATCATGTCTGTTGCGCTGCCCCGGGCCATGATCTGGCAGCCCGATTCCCTGCTGTGGTCCCAATCCCATCACGTCTGTTCAGGGCTCTCCTTGACCACGGGGGGTGGTTCTTCGGTTCACCACTGCTGGGGATCCACTGTGGTGAATCCGGACCGGGTAATGTCTGAAAACACCCCTAGTTACACCCCTGGAGCTCACCATGTGGGGCAAGTGAGTAGCCAACATGTATCCAGGTGCTAGCAAATGTGTTAGCTGTGCATTTCAGATTCACTAGCATCCTCAATCTTCCCTGCACTGAAGCAGAAATGAATCTGCTATCACGAACGTGTCAATTAGATGTGACGGCACCATTCCAGAAATGTGTACCCACTACAACTGTGAAATCCAGTAGTTCATTATTCATAAATTTCATTGCTCATAACTTGTTCACATCATTATGGGTTCTTCTCATTTTGAAGCACTTTGTTTACTTTGTCCATTTCATTGTCCATTCCAAGCTCCTTGAACGGGTTGTCTACTCCCATTGCCTTGACCTCCTCTCCGCCAACTCCTCCCTTGACCCCCTCCAATCTGGCTTCTGCCCCCTTCACTCCACTGAAACCGCTCTTGCTAAGATCACCAATGATCTTCTTATGACTAAATCCAACCGCCTTTACACTATTCTTGTCAACAGTGTCAAAGGCAGCAGAGAGATCAAGGAGGACCACTCGCTCCTGCTTGAATCGCTCCACTCCCTGGGATTCCAGGACTCTGTCCTCAACTGGTTCTCCTCCTACCTTTCTGACCGCTCCTTCAATGTATCTCTTCCTAACTCCTCCCCCTCCTCCTCCCTACCCCTCTCGATTGGGGTTCCCCAAGGCTCCGTCCTTGGCCCTCTCCTCTTCTCTATCCATACCCGATCCCTAGGCAAACTCATTGCCTCCCATGGTTTCCAATACCACATATACACTGACGACACTCAACTCTTTCTCTCCACCTCTTTTCAAACTCGTCTCACCAACTGTCTCTCCAATATCTCTGCCTGGATGTCTCAACACCAACTCAAACAGAACATGGCTAAAACTGAACTCCTGATCTTCCCTCCCATTCCTTCCTCTCCCTCTTCCTGGTCAATTACCATTGACGGGGTCTCCATCCTCCCTGTCCCCCAAGCTCGCAGCTTGGGCTTCATCTTTGACTCACACTTCACCTTCAAACCGTACATTGACTCAGTTGCCAAATCCTGCCAGTTCTCCTTCCACCATATTGCCAAGATCCACCTTTTTCTGTCTGTCTCCTCTGCCAAAACTCTCATCCAAGCCCTAGTCATCTTACACCTCGACTATTGTAACCTCTTCCTCGCTGGCCTTCCCTGCTCCCACCTTTCTTCCCTTATCTCTGTTTAAAACTCTGCTGCCAGGATCATCCACCTAGCCCGTTGCTTTGACCATGCTCCTCTCCTCTCTCCACTGGCTCCCTCTTCCTGAGCATATTCTGCACAAGCTCCTCGTCTTCACCTACAAAGTCCTTCACAACCTCGCTCCCCCCTACATCTCTGCCCTGATCTCCCTCCAAACCCCTGCTCGAGCACTCCGCTCCTCTTCCATCCCCTCCCTCACCCTCCCACGCCTCCCCTGCTCCCCCAACCACCTTCGTCCTTTCTCCCTCGCTGCCCACACACCTGGAACTCCCTCCCTGCCCTCGTCCTCCTGGCCCCCACCCTCCACACCTTCAAGTCCTTCCTCAAAACCCACCTCTTCCGCTCCGTCCTTCCTAACTCTTGCTAACCACCCCCAGCCAGGGGGAGTCTGTTATCTGCAAACTCCCAATTTACTGTAACCAAGCCAAGAACATGTACCTGAGTTCTTGCATCCTCATGAATGTTGCATCCCTTGTCTCTCCCTCTGTTCCCCCTTCCCTGTCTCCCCTCCCCCTGTCTTTAGATTGT
>QEPC01003915.1:826743-867360 GCA_003113815.1 Sphenodon punctatus | reverse complement strand
CGCTTGTTTCTTTAAAAAGCCGGCAGCCCGTTCTACACGAGACGCTGCCGCCGAATACGCGCATGCGCGGCCGACGCGCATCCATTTCCGTGCGCGAACTGACCGGGTCGGCGATCGAGGCTGGTCAGACGCGGCCGGAAATGGATGCGCGTCGGGCCGCACATGCGCGTATTCGGCGGCAGCGTCTCGTGTGGAATGGGCTGCCGGCTTTTTTGGAAACAAGCGCGGGCGCCGCCGCGCTCGTCTAAAAACGGCCTTAGTCCTGTTTAATATTTTATAATATTTATGAGAATTTTAATGTTTTTATTGTATTTTAATGTGTTGGAAGCCGCCCCGGGCTGCATGGCAGGAGGGGCGGGGTATAAATTTTTAAAATAAATAAAATAAATAAATAAATAAATAGGAGTGCAGGTTCTGTGGGGGACAGAGCTCATGGGGAAGAAGGGAAAACTAGGAGGGCCCCTTGAGAATGAAGAAAGGAAAGGAGGTGAAGGACTCACAAGAGCTATTGATTCAATACACAAAGGGTGGGAGAAGGAGGACAAGGTACACTGCCAGGGAACCCTAGGGAATAGGAGGCAGAAGGGGAATCAGACAGGGAAATACAAGCATAATAAACACCACGTAAAAGTACAAGGCACTTAACTGACAACCAGAGAGCTGCAGAATTACAGAACAAGCCAATCAGAGGCCAGCAAGAGCTCTATCAGCAGCAGTTAACAACAGGCTTCCTCAGGTTTAAATAAACTGCTGCCCCTTCAACCAGCTGTGGCTCATTTCCTTGGCTGTCTGCGTCTGCTCTCTGCAGAGTTATTAAAGGGGCCACACCTTCATCTGTCAGGCAGAGCATGGGGATGAGGTGAGGTACTTATGCTTGACAACTCCTAATCAGGCTGTTGTGGGGCTGAACCAGGGGAAATATCTGGGGGGCACATGCCCCCCATTTCCTCTCCCCACCTATTTTTCCACCCATGCTCCCAGCTTCGCCTGCTTTCCAGTAGAGCTGAAATGGCAATTTCTCAATGAATGCCATTTTTGTTGAAAATGGCCCACTTGTCACTTTCCCAACAGTTCATAAGTACCATTTGCTTAAGTTTCTGTTCAGCGCTTTCAGAAGTGCTTGCAGTGGCAACAAAAAAGGGGTTGAAAATTTGCTGATAGAAATACTGAAAGCAGAGAATGGGCGAAAACAACCCCAGATGTGAAAGATAGTGTGAATGTTTAGCAAGGTTCCTGAAAAGATTAACGCTCATGTTAATTCATGAACAGACATTTTTGCACCAGCTCTATCTTCCAGCCCTGCTCTTAGCTCCATCTGCTGCCCACCCTACCCCATTGGATTGACTCTCCTGCACTGGACCTCTTGGACTGATGTTTGGACTGTGCACTCTGAGTAGTTCCTTGACTCATTTGCTAGACTAGCTGGATCTTGACTGGCCTGGACTATCCAGCCTATATCCTGACTCTGCACCCTTGCTTGCCCAATTAGTGGTCATCTGATCTGCCTTGGTATTAATTCTATTCTGACTCTACCAATGATTGTACTCTAGCCGCTTTGAGGGACTGCCCATCAAGGGTGTAATAGGGATATGTAGCGCAGCTGCTGCCTGACCCATGAGTTTTTGGGGCCTATGCTGCTTGGTGCAGCTGCATCTCCTGCCATTAGGAGGCAAGGCACATCTTCTGCACAATGGCCCATTCTAACCTAGCTGTACCCCTGCTGCCCATGAACCATCTATCATACCCCATGCCACAGTTCCCAATATGAAATTCAAGGTCCATTTCCAAACCCTCTGTTTTGGCAACTTTGGCTCATTGGACTAGCATGGGGCGGTTGGGCTCACCAGTATCCATGGCCCACAAGAGAGCAGTCTGGCCACAATCGCATCTAACAACCTTTGACTTGCCCCAGTCTAATTGGTCAGTTACTCTTTCAGTGATGGGTGGAATGGCGGTGGCCATCCAGTGCGAGAACAAGCAAGACTTGAACCTATGGCCTTCTGGGATGGAGGTGAGTGCCATGATCACTCAGCCACAAATCTGTAAAATAGGCATAATAGCCCTGGACTTCTCCCAAGCAGGATAATATCCCTCAATTATTTAAATGGCTCATAAGCTTTTTCCTGCCCCTCTTCCTCTCTTGGAGTGAGTGCACAAACCAGGCTGTGATACATTGTCTGATAACTTACTCTTTGAAGTAGAGTCCCAAGAGTCAGGGAGACACTTGGGAATGATGGGAAACAAAGTGAACCAGGGGATTACAACTTGGGCTAAGATCCAAAAACCACTTGCTCTAGAGGAGCTGGGGCTACTCAAAAGGGAGTGGTTTGTGGATCACAGCTCTGGTCATTTCCTACCCCTTGCTTTCCCAGCCAGCCCCCACTCTTTTGCTTTGCTACCTTATAGTTTCCCACCTTGACTCCACAGAAGTTGGTGCCAAGGCTGATCCCCTTTTATGTGCAGCCACTGAGAAGTGGACTCTCACTTCTCCTTCAAGTGCAGCTGCCTCAGGGAAGAGGGGAAGGTCCATTCATTCCCACCGATTCATTATGCAGGTGGCATCCCAGGAGATGCCGGTGTGACTATGACAGCTCATCTGGCAGAGCTCAGCACGCAGCGAATCCTCCTCTGCTTCGCCTCCCACCCTGCTTTTGTGGCCAGCTCTGTGCATTCAACTCCTGTTCTCAATTCCAGCTTCCTCTAGGGAATCAGTCTTGGTAATTGAGTCCAGCTTCCTCCATGCTGAGCTGCTCAGATCAGAGGGGAAATTTACTAGCGCTTCACCTTGCTGTGCCTTTCCTGGCTTTCTTTTCAAGTCGCCGCTGGCCCCAGATCAAGGCTACTGGGGCCAGTAACTGGAGAGAGCTCTTTCAAGAAGGAATGAATGACAGCTGGACTTGGGGGGTGCATTGTTCCTGGGAGGAAATTCCAGAGGTCCCCCACCCTGAGGAAGAAAACAAATGAGGAGAAAGGAAGAAGACTAGGATTGTCACCTCTGGTGGTTTTTTACCTGACACGCCAATAGGCCAAAATGGAAGTGTCAAGTAAAAAACTAGCAGAGGCGGCAGCCCTAGAGAAGAGGGAAGAGTGCATTCTGAATCTGCACCCCCGGCTGCAGTTCTTAAAGCATTGATGTACTTTGGAGCAATCCTGTTGATTTCAATTGGTCTCTCGGGAGCAATTTGAGGATTACAGTCTATGTCGGGCTGACAGAGCGACACTTGCATTGACTGGGCCCAGGCAGGCTGGAGAAGAGGACATGAATTAAAGCAGATGGGCCGAAAGGAGCAGTAGCGTGGCGTAGTGGATATTTCTACCAACAGCAGGAAGCCTGGGGGCTTTTCCTAGCTCAGCCACTATATAGGCTTGGAAAAGTCATAGGCTGTTTTTAAATGGACACAGCTATGGGGCAGGTCCATGGGGGTTGGGTGCTTCATATATGGGTCTACTCTCTATCTTCAAGTTGTGAAGAAGTCCTGATGAAGACTTTGTTGTTGAAACACATAGGCTCCTTATAAGAAAATTGTGGTTGTATTTCAACATTGTTAATTATGAACCTATTTGGAATCACATTATAGGAGGTTCAAGTTCAAGTTTATTAAGACACTGGCTCTTGGCCTGGTCAGTCACACAAACAATAAATACATACAAGTAATAAATAACAGAACAACAGAATAACCATGTCTAACATCACAACCAATATGGGTCAACCTAGTTAAAATCAAGGGATACTTATTCCTAGGGATGAGTGAACAGATCGCAGTTCGGGTTCGGTCATTCAGTTCGGTTCGATTTGCCCGTTCGGTTCACCCATTTGGTTCGTTTGCCGCGTTTGGGTTCAGCCATTCGGTTCAGTCCTGTTCCATTCGGTTCGGGCATTCGGAAAAAGGCTCTCTGTGTGAGGAATGATGGCCCCAGACCCATGATGGTGGGTCCTGGGGCTAAAGTGGCAGATTCTAGATACATATTGGCCACAGCCCTCCCTGCCTGTAACTTGGCCCCAGAACCCTGACAGCGGGTCCTGGGGCTGGAGTGGCTGTTTCTTGATGCGGTGGAATGACATCGCCTCTGTGTGAGGAATGATGGCCCCAGACCCATGACGGTGGGTCCTGGGGCTAGAGTGGCAGCTTCTAGATACATATTGGACAGTAACGTAGGCCCCAGAACCCTGACGGTGGGTCCTAGGGCTGGAGTGGCTGTTTCTTTTTTTATATCTATCTATCTATCTATCTATCTATCTCTAAACTAAATCTAACGGCTATTAACTATTCTAAAACCTATTGAACTAAAAGGAATATCCTAATAATTAACTACAAAGGTCTTGTCCTACAAACACACTGTATCTCTCTCTATATATATATATATAAAACTAAGCTAACTACTATGTATATCTATCTAGTAACTATCTATCTAATAACTATCTATCTATATATGCAATATTACACAGGGGGAAACACAAAGAACAGAACACAGGGAAAGGTACAAAACTGAAATGAAAATCAATCTAATCTGGTCCATGATAAGTAAATTACCCATTCCTGTTTCTAGTCTCAGAAAATAAGGCAGCATGGATGGGGAAAGTCCCAAAAGTCTCCGAAAGAACTTATTTAGTGGGTGCGATAGTTCCTCATTAGCTTCGTATCCCCAAACTGTCATAGCATATAAAATAGCAGAGCAAACCTTAGTGGTTATATGAGGTTTTATAATGACCTTTAGTTTGTAATAGGTATTATTCTGGTATCTCCCTTCACGATTATTGAATAGTTATACATGTGATTGTCTTTATAAGATTCTTGTAGTAAAGGTGTCATTTATACAACTGTATGTTATTCTTATAATCATCCAGTAACACCATACACCTGCTGCACAGAGAGGTTTGCCTAAAGTGGCAGGGATGTCGGAATGGGGACCACAGCATGATGGCAGGGGCCACTGGAGCAGACAATCCAGGGCTGAACCAATAAGAGAACAGCATCACAAGGAAAGTGGGAACACATATTGGAAGCCCCAGGAAAATCCCCACCAACACCTTCCCTACCACCCCACCCCAATCAAGGAGAGAGACTCATCCCCTGGAGTAGTGATAACAAAAGAAACAATTATGTATTTAAAAAAGCAACCAGGTGAACATAAAAATACTAGATGAACTATAAAAATACGCCTCCAAGTAGACCTCCATTATTTTATCACGCTTCTCCACCCTCTCCCGCATGAACACTCACACAGAAAGAGAGAAAAAGAGAGATCCCAATGAAGCATGTCCCCCTCATGATACCATCATCATCATATTTATTAGTAAGCATAGCCTTAGGCCATTGCTAAAAAGGACAAACAAACATACACATGTTCAAGGCACAGCAAACATAAACATACACAAGGTATCACATTACTAAAACAAGAGACGTAACCGTGCACAGGATAGCCACCTTGAACCCTTCGTCCAGGCAAAAACCCCTAGCCTGACGGGGATACAGATTTGAAATTTACAAACTGATGTCTCCTAATAAAGGCTGCAGTCAAAACTTGACCAAAGCACAGGTAATATCCTGGTTGGAGTCCCCAAGCAAAAAATTCATTGTTCTATCCTCTGACCACCCCAACTGGCTTAATTGCAGGAACCTCAAGAACTCAGCCCGCGGATGGTCGTACAAGTGGCACCTAACCAAGACATGGCCAATGGTTTCGACCTCAAGCTGGTCGAAAGGGCAAAGTCTCTGAACAAACGGCACCCCAGCTAATCTACCCACCCAGAGCTGCATGGGAAGCGCGTTAAATCTTGCAGCTGTCATCAGCCACTTCTCTCTTGCTGAATACCTTGCCACCAAGTACTGAGCTAGAGAGTCAATCGGGGGGGCCAGCCTCAAATAGCAAGACATGTGCACAGAAGCTGCCACCCTTGCCCTCTCCTCCTGTAAATTCACATCCTCCCACCTACGTTTCAAGTCAATTGCCACCACCCCCGACTCCTTAAGGGCAATGTGGGGCTGGGAAAAACCCAAACTGGCAAGATGGGCCTCTACCCTCTGGGCCCACTGGCTCTTAAAGGTATCATCGTGAAGGTAGGGAAACAGGCCCCTCTGGCACGGATCAATAGACCTTAACCAGAGCTTGTGGGCCCTAGCCCACGCTGAAAATCGCCAATGCCACTGGCCCATCTCCAGTCTGATTACAGCCCCCAGAGTTCCCCCTGGAGCCCTGAGAAATACCCTAAGAAAAGCTAACTGGGTCCTGTCAATGTGCAAAGGGCGCCCATAGGTCCACACCAAACAAGGGCTGTACAGTGGACTTGGCATTGAAGGCCCGAAGAGCCATTCTAAACTCCATCTTTCCTGAGGACAGAAAAAAATTCTGGATGGCAAAGGCCGATTGTTTTGCTGCCACCAACACCCCTTCTATATGTTTTTTCCATCCCCCCTCATGACACTTCACCCTTAGCTCACAGCAGAATACAGGTGAGGGATATGAAAGCACTAGGTGAGAAGCACTCATGGGCCTCCCAGTAGTTCCAACTGCCCTCTCTAAACTCAGCCACCGCCTGAGGTACTGGGCTATCTCAGCCAGGACCTGGAGGTCAAGACCAACAGAATCTGTGATAACAAAACACATGTCAATTAGTAGTAGATGGGGGTAGGTGCACAGAACACGGCCGCACACAACCCGTACACGCATCCTCGAGCCTCCATGAAGGCTCTGGGCCAGTCAAACCATGATCGTTGCTGTACCTGCCCCATCATGGAATAAAACACAGGTGTATCAGGTTGTGGCTTAACAGGGACAAGATCAAGGCGTGGAATACACTTACCGGGCTGGTCACCTCCTCCTCCTTCAGTCATGGTGCTGTCGAGACAAATGAGGGCATATGGAGGGGCGTGACCAGGGACACAACCAGGCCGCATGTGGATCCTCACAGCAAGGCTATGGCAAGAGAAAGGGGTAGGGCATCAACACAGAACAGTTACTTTGTACGGTATTTTTACAGTCACACAACCAGACTATTCCCCAAAGGGGTACTTAGTGTGTGATACCATGGCTGGGTTGCCCATACAGCCCTGTAGGGGGCACAGTCAGGCCTATGGGGAAGTTAGCTCCATGCCCCAGTTCACATAAAAGACCTCAATACCAAATTGAAATAAATTTCTTATACAAGTCCAGCTTCTTCCAGGCTTCCAGACATCTCTCAGGACCTGATCCTGGATAAATATTTAGCCCTAGCAAATTAAGTGGGTCTGGCTTCGAACCATCCCTTCCAGCCAGCTGGAATCACCAGAGTCTTCAGTATTGGGTTTAACATGCTTCCAGAGATGAGTGTGGTTGCAAACCTTGTTGGTCCCAAATAACAGAGAGACAAAGTGGTTCAAATGATATCTTTTATTGAACCAACTGTTGGTGGAAATAAGCCAGCTTTTGAGCCACATGGGGCCCTTCCTCAGGCATGTAGCATAGATTACAATAACCTCATATATACCTGCCCTGGCTATGCTACATACCTGAGGAAGGGTCCTGTGTGGCCCGAAAATGTGCTTATTTCCACCAGCAACAGTTGGCCCAATAAAGATATCATTTGAACCACTCTGTCTCTCATATAGTTCATAACAGTAGTCTTTGGCGGCATTCAGATGTGCGTTTAAATCACACAGCCGCTGCCACGGCATCATGCGATTTAAAGCACTGTGCACTTCCGGGTTGGTGTAAATGCGGTGAGTGCGCACATTTCCGCCTAACCCGAACTGTTGGAGTGTGGTTTGAAAAGCTGCTCGGAGCAGCTTTTCAAACCGCACTCCAACAGTTCGGGTTAGGTGGAAATGTTGCATTCACACCAACCTGGAAGTGTGCGGTGCTTTAAATCGCACGATGCCGCCGCGGCAATTTAAATGCACGTCAGAATGCGCCCTTTTCTAATAGACAGGGCAGATCTCACCTCGGTTCCTGAAGAAGGCAGGTTGCAGTAGACCCAGATCTTGGCATCCTGCATGCGATCACAACATGTCCTAAGGCAAGATGCCTGGGCCAGCCCCTACATGGGCCAGCAATTTCCCAATCCTGTCTCTTCTCCCTCTCTTGGAGTGCTTTTCTGTCTCCTACGATCTCCCTGCTCCAACTGAGTTTTTATTCCACACAAGCCCTTGGTGTTCTGACTTCTCACTAGCTGACAAGTGCAATCCTCTGTCTCGCTCACCACCTGCACTTTGTAGCACCTGCCTCTAGCATGATCCTAACTATGAGCACCAGTCCTTTTTATGCCGGCGCTACTGCTTCCCTATTACAGATACTAAACTACTTCACAAGGAGTCACATGAATGAGGAGTTATTAACTAGGAAAAGGCTACCCAGGGAATTAATGATCCTGTGTGAACAGTCAGGTGTTAAGTGCCTTAACATGCATAATTAACACCCTTTCCTGTGCACATCATCACTTACAATGAGGGTAAGTTACTACTTTAATGAGGAGTATGTGCCCCACTTTGCTTTAAACAGTGTGTTCTCATGAACAAATGCAGAATATTAAAGCATGTTGAGGAATGGTTACTTCATAACAAGGGTTTGTGTGAACAAGCCCTCGGCTTGACTTCAGCAGTGGTATGTTTGCAATATTATTAAGCAGCCAAGCTGTTGAGTCCTGGGTTCCAGCCCTCTTTGTAACCAGTTAGCTTCTTTGTAACATGAGGTAGTATCCCCTACCTCCTTACCTTTTAGAGTAGAGGATTACAGCCTTTAAAAAAGAGAGAAAGAAACAGAATGGTGAGGCATATGGAAGTGTGAGCATCAGTCAGCAGAAGGGAGAGTCATGGTGACTGCTTCTGTACATAGCTCAGGGATTCTTCCACAAGATTAGATTACAGTGCATACTCGTGCTCATGTGTCTTTGGTCTGGCCTGAATGCACCTGCATAGGTGCTGGGAATGACAAACAAGCAGGGCTAACTCAGTGCCTCACAATGGGATTTGTCCTGTTACATTTGAGGCTTGTCTAAAGTCACATGCAGCTCCGTGCTAGAGATTGGCAAGCCACAGAAGAGTCCAAAGCTAACATTTTCAGAAAGCGTCTTTTGTGTCACATATAAACCAAGATACCTTTGGTCTAATCTACAGTGGGTGGTTCTATGCATTAGGTTAACTATGGAGAAATCAACCCTGTGGCACTATGGCATCATCCCATAGCAGAGCATTTTGAACAAACATTCATAGCTGTTCTGTCTTCTGTGTTATGCTGCCACCCTGTGGATTCTGTCCACTAGGGGGAGACCTTTGGGTAGCAGTATTAATACAGGAACTATCCAAAAACCCTGGTTGGGGTTCTCTGTTCCCTTGGTCAGCTGCCAGGTGGGAACAAGGAATCCACTCCCTGCCTGGCATTTGACAAGGGACCCGAGAAACCCATCTGCACTGGGTAGAGGAATCTCCTGATCAGTGCTCCCTGTTGGGTTTTCCTGTATGAGAACAGCACCCAGTGCTACATCCGAGGCATCACCCAATATTCAAAATATCCATAGGTGGTCTTCCATTTGTCTCCTTGTTATACACACAATAGATTATAAGCACCACACCGATCCAACTTCGTGAAGACTGAGGCCCCCTGGAAACGATCCAAGAATTCAGTAATCAGAGGTAGGTGGAACCGATTTTTGATGGTGACAGCATTTAGTCCCTGATAATCTATGCATGGGTGCAAACCCCCGTCCTTTTTTTTAAACAAAGAAAATAGGAGCTCCTGCTGGGGAGATGGAGGGTCTTATGAAGCCTTTTCACATACTGTCTTTGATATACGCTCTTAAGGCTTCCAGTTAAGGCTTGGCCAAGGTGTAAATACATCCAAAAGGGGGCTCTGTGCTTGGCAGAAGATCAATAGGACAGTCATATGATCTATGTGGTGGTAGGTCCTCCGCCTCTTGGAGACTAAAGACATTGGCCAAGTCAGTATACTGGTCTGGAATAGTGAGTGCTGGAGTTGTGCTGGATGCCACTCCTGTAGCAGCCCTTTGATTCAAGGACGGGGTTTCCCTCAGACAATATTTCAGATAATATGGGCTCTCAAAGCAGTAGGTTTTCTGATCCCACAGGACCCAGAGGTTGTGTTGGTGTAGCCAGGGTACTCCCAACACAATGGGGAAATGTAGTGAAGTCACCACATCAAAGGTCATCCATTCTTGAGGGTTCCCCACTGTACTGAGAAGGGGTATTGTTTGATGATCCACAGGGCCAGACATCAGTATAGAGCCATCAATGGTGTACACCACCTGGGGAACATGCTTCACTTGCTTGGGAATCTGGCAATGCCGAAAGAAGGTTCCATCTATAAAGCTACTTAAGGCCCCCGAGTAAAGCAGGGCCCTAACCAGAACAGAACGTCGCAGAGTCACCTGAATGGTGAGTGGGATCCTGACATGTGGCAAGCAATCCATATGAAGGGGAAAGTGTGTTCCTAGTGAAGGGGTAGAGGACAGCTCCTGATGGTTCCCTTCTAATCCTCCTGGTGCACAGCTTTCCCCAAGACCTGGGACCAGGAACCCTTTTGGGGGCAGGCAGAGGCGTAGTGACCTATGCCACCACAGTAAAAACAGAGATGTAGTTGTCAGTGTCTCTGCCACTCTGCCTCAGACAAGGATCCCCGAGATGCACCGAGTTGCATGGGTTCCGGAGTCCCTGAAGCAGGTAGTGTTGTCAAGGGAGAGGCCACTGGGGAACAGCTCTGTGAAAGGGTCAGACGTTCCTGACAGCGTTCCTTCCGCCGTTCCACTAAGTGGTCGTTGATATGCAATCTTAGGGAGATACGGTCTGTCAAAGTATTGGGCATGGCCACATACGAGAGTTGGTCCTTAAGATCATCATTAAGCCCCTTTTGAAAAAGCACCTTGACAGCCTGATGTGGTCACTCCAGGTCAGATACCAATGGATAAAACTTGGTAATGTAATCCAACAAAGGGGCTCCTCCTTGTTTTACATTCAGGATAGCACTCTCAGCATCACGTACTTGATGGGGATAATCAAACACCTTAGCAAATTCTGCTACAAAGGCAGCACGGTCAGCCAATAGGGGGCTTTTAGCGACTGAGATGAGCGTAGCCCAAGCCAGCGCACTCCCAGTGAGATGACCAATAATAAAAGACAACTTGGCACGATCAGAAGCGTAGGTAGAAGGCAGGCAGGAACTTGCTGGACACACGTAACTGATTACAGCCTTCAGGGAGGCAGATAACCAGCACAGAAGGGCAGCATCTGAGCTCCTATGTAGGTCAGGGGGCATGGCCACAACCCAGGTATTCTGCATCCCACTGACTAGGGATTAACCCTTTCTGTGCCCCTGTGGAGAGTCTCCTGCTTGTTGTGAGATGGGGAAGTGGCGTAAACATGTCAGGCACCCCACTGAGGAAAACCGAGGGGCGAGCTGGGCTGCAGGAAGGGCTCTGTGGGTGACAATCCTTACATTGGTTTTTTTTCTTCTGGGCTATTATGACTCCAGGTGGTGGTTCAGTGCCTGCTATCCCTGCCTACCCACAGAGGTTCATACCTGGGTTTATACCTGCCAGCACTTGGCAGCTGAAAATAACCTTTTGCTCTGCACAGAATGCTGAGTTTATTGAGCAAATCATATACTTTACTGAGCTCCTATAGTGAAAATTGAAAGTGAAAGTAAAAACTGAAATCAAAAGCAATCACTCTTTGCATGTTGTCACCACCTGGATTCCTCACATCCACAGCTCACAGTGATGTACTGGCAGGTAGTGGCACACAGTTTTATTGGACTCTCACTCCAGCCATGGTCTTCGAAATCTCTCTTGGTTCACATAAAACCACCAGTCAAACATGTGCCACATCCCCTCTCTAGCATCTTCTGCATTACCGTGCAGTGGGGGCAGAAAACATCCCCTCTTGTGAGGGCACTCTGCACTTCTCTGAGTGTCCAAACCTTGTATAGGGCAACAAACTCTCCTTCAGTCAGTTCACATTCCCTGTACCTCAGAGTCACTTGTTTCCCCAAAGAGATTCAGCTCTGCGATCCAGTCAAGGCACTTGTGGTGGCCCTGCGGGTATTCTCTTGCTGTCATCAGGGCAGCAATGAGAAAAAATGGCAGGGAGGTCCAGTCTCCATTAGTGACTGCCCTATTTCTGGCAGTACACAAATTGTCCAAAAGAGTCGCAATCTCATTTGCATCCCACTCTCTCATCTCATCCAGGGCTCCCACTCCTCCAGTCTGCTGAACTTGGAACTGCAGCAGGGTTGCATGGTGTCTACAGTCCATCATGCATACATAGAACCCCATTGTGTTCATATGCCACCTTTTGAACCCATAGACTGTTTCAGAGGATGGGTCTGACAGTTCTTTCTGTACATCAGGCCTCATTCAAATGTCCTCAAAGGCCAAGGTATACATCACCCCCCAACTTCTCTGGGCTCTGTACCCGGGCAGCCACAGGTCTCACAGACAAAAGGCAAGGCCATTTGGCTTTCCCAGGCAAACAACCTACAGCAATAACTTTCTATGGAGTATGCATTGTGACTCTTCATGCTCATTGAATGCAAAAACTGTGACTTGCAAAAGATAAGAAAATATGAGTAGCTTTTAATCAATGGGCAGCTCTGCTCCTACATGCATTCCAAGCATTGTGTCCTACACTGCATAGCATATGCTCCATCCGGCCATTTCTTAACATTCTATGGTTCTCCCCTGCCCAATTAAAACATTCCATGCTTCTGTGGTGCTAACATCTGTAACATTGTTAGACGAGCAGGCGTGTGCACTGATGTGCTTGACAGAACATCTGTGCAGTTTAATAGTCACCTGGATTGGCAGTGCCAGTGCAGCAATACACACACACCCAGCATAAACTTTACAAAAACCTTTTCAACAAATAGCCAGCCTGTAACCAATAGCAGCCAATAGCAGTTAATTCGTGGCATGCAGCCAGTTCTGTAACAACACATGACCAATAGTGGCCAATAGCTGCTTGCCTACAGTGCACAGCCAATCCTAGCTAGGCAGCTGCCCAATTGTTTATGCTGTCCAAAACATTTACTATGTGGTCTGTAGAGTTCACGGACTCTGGAATCGCAGCCATGGAAACATTTGCCAAAAACTTCCTTGTACTCATTATAGTGCTTCAGGCCTTCCTTTCCACTGCTGAGCAGAATCTGCAAGCAATCCAACAGATCCAAGCCTTCTGCTGTCAGGGATGTACCCACTGGGGTTGTCTGGGTGAAGGAGAAATCAGAGTTTGGGGTTATGGAAGTTTAGTCATCTCCTGTTTATCTGGATCAGTTTCAATCAGTATCTTCCACCAAGGCAGAAGGTTTGCTTGGAGTGATGTGTGTGGTAAAGATCAGGAAACCAACATACATGTTAAGTACACGTTCACAAATGACTACTCTGTATTAGTATTGTAAAGCCATGTTTGGTGTCATATTATTCAATATTAAAAAAGGAATGTAACCTTGATATAAAAGATTGTATAAAACCTTATAGTGTACAAGTCAGAATGAAAATTATAATAGTTTAGAAACTGTAACAGGAAACTTTCTGAACTTTTCACAGGCAACATGGGGAAGGTCATGATTGTATTCAAAATGCATTGTACTGAAGAACTTCAAAAGGCCAGAGGTCATCTGTGTAAACAGTGACTAGGGCTAGACAATAGCTGAATGAAGTTAGTTAACACCCAAAAAACAAGCAGACTGAGAGGATAAAAAGGCTTGCTTAGGACAGGAAGAGAGATTCTTTTAACCAAGAGCATGTGAGATCTTCTTGGGGAAAACCTCTTGAACTGCAGTCAAGCAAGAATCTAGTGCCCAGCTCCGGTAACATCAGAGCTGAGAGAAAAGATTTAAAGAGTGAACTGAACTTGTAAGCATACAACTGCATAGGGTAAGATATTGGCCGTTTTTACACGGATGTCACCCACCCACGAACACCCATAAACACCCATCAGATGGGTGTGAGAGTGCCCGTGTAAACGTCCATGAGTGGGTGGGTGCGCGTTCACGACTCACCCGCCGACATCCACCAACACCCATGGAGCAGCCGGGAAGGAGCCGACATGCTCCATGGGTGGAGGTGGGTGGAGATGGGTGTTCAACACCCGCCTGTCCGTGTAAAAACTAAAACACCCACATCCACGGGAACAGGTCCGCCGAGACCACAGAGAGATGGTTAGAGAGACCACGCAGGGGCCCCCAAGCAGACACGCCCACCCAGGGAGATGCCAGACGCCTGCCCAGGAGCCCTTAAAAGGGATCCGAAACAGGACATGGATGAGCTGGCTCCCGAGATGTCTGGAAGGAAAGCCTCCGACAAGATGAAGGGAGCCAGCGCCGCGACTCATGCAGGATGGGCCAGGATAAGCAGAGGGACCCTGGGACATCCAGGGGAGGGGGGCCGGCCTCACAGGTCGGGGGGGAGGGGATGTGGGAAGGACCGCTAAACACAGCACACCCATGCCACCACAGGGCCAAGGAAAGACCGCACAGTCCGCATCGCCCCACTTCAGCACAGTTGTGGGGTATGGGGAACGGAGTGCGACTGACAGTGAGGTACGTGCGAGGGGATCCCAAGAACCCGGGGAGGGGGGTTCCACACGCCAACAGTGGAAAGCAACCTGAGGGAGCACAGGGCAGGCAGCTGACTGTTAACAGTTTCCACCCCAACTACCAGGTGGGCACCCCCTCGGGGCGACAAGTATGCACAGCTATGGGCACACAGTATGGACTCGAAAAGCCTCACATCTCAGCCTGGTACCATCTCTCCCAAAGATGAGCATCCCGGTCCGCCAGCAGCGCCAAGAGGAATTGGGAGATGTGGGCCTGGAACAGGCGGAGGAGAGAGGACCTCAGCAGGGAACTGCTGGAGGAAACCAGAAGGTTAGCCAAGGTGCACGCAGAAGGGGAGAGAGACTGGAACATATTGGCAGCCATGCTTACCCAATCCTGCACCGAGCACCTGTGGGACAGATGCCAGACTGCCACCCTCCATCGTGAGATGAGGTACGACAGAGCTGAGAGGGCGAGGGACGTGTCGCGCTGGAGGGGATTTCCACACGGGCCCTTGACCTCATTGGGAAGACAGTGGGGCTCCTGCAGAGAGAACCCCGGCGGGATGCGCCCCCTCCAGGCCCAGGTGGAGGAATGGCAGCCAAGTAGTCCCACAACAACAGCCTGTGGGGCTGCCTTTCCAGGCCGCACCCCTCCCGGTTCCTCCACAGCTGCCTCCGAGACCACCCCCCTCTGGGAACCACGGTCTCCCCCGCTCAACCTGGAACTTCCAGGTAACCAACCGCCACCCCACCAGCTCCAGTAAGCCGGACCACAGAGCTGACAGGAAAGTGGCGGGGAGAGGGGAAGGCATCACTAACAGCAGGGGGATAGGTGGTGGGGATGCTGTGTGAGGAGCAATGGGAACACCAGAGGGCCACAGAAAGGGCTGTGGCACTGGGGTAACAGTGCAAGACAGGGTGTAACACTGACCTTTTGTTCCATCACCACAGGATCCATCACCCCAGTCCAGCGTGGAGCGGCCTGTGGACAACAGAGAGCCCAGGCCATCCAGCCACCGCTCCCAAAGGACGGCGGCTGCAAGGGCCTGTAGGGGAACGAGCCCCGGTGGTGCACCAAAGCGCGCATGGGGAAGGCCCCGCAAACCATCACACACACACACACACACACCCTTGTACAGAACTCCAAATAAACTGTGTTGTACATTACCACTCTGTAGTTTGGGGTGTGTGAGGTATGGGGGGAAGGAAAGGAGGACAGGAGGAAGGGCGAGTCCAAACACACGTTCCCACACTACGCAATGAGGCTATGCCTGGAAACAAACCCTCAGGATCAAATATGGCCTCTAGGATTAAAAATCCACAGCCTGGACCATCACAGGGTATCGGGGATGAGCTCACGCCTTCTGGTTACCACTGCACACACACACACACAGGCGTAAGGAAGGGGAAGGAGGTGACGTCTGGTGAATGGGGTAAGGAGTGTCAAACCCTGGGAGGTGGGAGCAGGACAGGACAGGCACACTAGGAGGGTCCAGGGAACAGTGCAACAAAGGAGATACCAATAGGAAGTCCACACTTACCTGATACACACCACAACCACTCACCTCAGCCAAACTTCGCGCGCACACACACAAACAGGAGTCTCTCAAGGGATCAAGCACAAGCATCCAACAATGAGGGGCCAGTTTCACAGGCACGTAGGCACTAGGGGTGGGAAGTTCAGATCATCCGGTATCCGATACTGCCAGTACTTTGGTGTACCGGCAGTATCTGATTACTCCGGTATTTGGGGGGTACTGGTACCGGATCCCTGTGCCGGATTTTTTTACATTGCGACCATTGAAATGAATGGCCACAATGTAAAAAAGAAACAAACAAAAAAAACCAAACACTTTCCCTCCCCAGTCCAGGCTGCATGGGTGGAAGGGTGGACACCACCCACCCACCCTGCCCAGCCTGGATTTATTTTTATTTTTTTTAATTTCCCTGAAGTCCCGGCTAGTGTGGGCTCCGGGCTGCCACCGGCGACCCGGAGCCCACACCAGCAGGTAGGTACTGTGGTACTAGGGTGATCTCTGGGGTGGGGGGTGGTTTAACATACACCCCACCCCAGGGATCACCCTACCTCCCCACCCAGGGATCGCCTACCTTTGGCGCTCCGGGCGGCGGTGGTCCAGCGGCTTCAGCGCTGGCTGTGGCTGCCAGCGTCAGCACTTTCTAGGCCTTCCGGGGAACTTCAGGAAGTTCCCCGGAAGGCCTAGAAAGCGCTGACGCCGGCAGCCACAGCCAGCACTGAAGCCTCTGGACCGCCGCCACCCGGAGAGCCAAAGGTAGGCGATCCCTGGGTGGGGAGGTAGGGTGATCCCTGGGGTGGGGGGGGTGTTAAACCACCCTCCACTCCAGGGATCACCCTAGTACCTGCTGGTGCGGGTTCCGGGTTGCCAGCGGTGGGCCAGAGCCTGCACTAGTAGGGATTAGTGTAAAAAAAAATATATTAATCCAGGCTGGGCAGGGTGGGTGGGGGGTGCCCCCCCTTCCACCCACACAGCTTGGGAGGGGGAGGTGGGAGGTATTTTTTTCCCCCATTGATTTCAATGGGGACAGTTCCCCATTGAAATCAATGCAATAAATCCGGCACCGGTAATCTGGTTTTAATCCAGTAATCCAGTTTTTTGTAAACTGGTAACCGGTAAAACTGGTAACCGGTATTTTGCCTGATGTCCCACACCTAGTAGGCACTGATCACCAGCAGTGCTAACGTGGTAGGGAGCTGCTTTTAACCCCTGCACTCTGTAAGTTACGCAAGTGCTCTGAGCACCGCAATGTTGGGGTTGGGGGCGTGGCTTCCACCTGTGGTGGCAGCGTCTCTGTAGCCACACACCCAGGTGTCACAATCAGACACGGGGGAGGGCCGTGAGCATTGGAAATGCTTCCCCCCACATCCTGTTGCTGTGCTTCTGGGGGCTGTGGCGGCGCTGCAACCCCTAGGCACGATGCAAGTCATGCTCGGGGGGCCAGGACCTGTGCCAGGATACCCTCCCATGTAAGCGGAGTACCCCGCACCCTCCCACATCCCCTGACCCTAAGACCCCTGGACACGGATCTGACAGTGTGTCAATGGGGGCAGCATAGTGTGCAGGGGTCGCTCCACGTGCAGACGGGGGCAGCACATGCACAATACAGGTGCCTGAACCATACGTCTCTGGCCTGCAGGCAACCGGGTGGGCAACAGCAGTGCTCCCATGGCCAGGTTCCTGGTATGCCACCAGACAGCCGGTGACGGGCCGAGGCCTGGTGCGGTATGCTTGCCATGGCTAGAAGGCAGTGGGTGCTCCAGTGGCATGGGGCACTGACCTCATAGGACCGGGGAACCCCTACAACCCAAACAACAGCCCAGAAGTGGATTAGGGAGCAGACATATCTGGCTTTATTGTTACCCGTTACATGGTTCTGTGAAGGGTGGGAGGCTGTCAACAGGACTAATCAGTTGCCTGCCATCTGGGCAACAATGCGCCTACACAGAGCGTCCCAGTTCTCCTCAAATATGTGTCAGAACACTCCTCCCTGGACATGTTGGTAGAGGGGCACGGAATTCTCTCTCTGCACCAGTGGGGGGTAGTCAAGGGCAGCTCCCCCGGTCTCGCAGATATTGTGCAGGATGTAGGCCGCGAGTACAAGGATGGGGGTATGCTGCAGATTGAACTGGCTCCTATTCATGAGTAGGCGCCAACACCCCTTGAGCAACCCGAATGCCTGCTCCACCACACGATGAGAGGCATTCATTGAAGAGCCAGTGGTCCGCTGTGCGTGCCACGGGATAGGCCCTCATGAGCCATGGGCTCAACGGGTAGGCGGGATCCCCTATCACCACTGGGACCATGGAGACCCCCTCAATTACCTGGTACAGGTTGGGGGCTATCTTTCCGTCAAACATGCGTGCATAGAAGGGGGAGGCCTGCAGTATGCGCGCATCATGACTCCTCCCGGAGTGGCCAGTGTAGACATCAGTAAACAAGGCTGTGTGATCCACCACAGCCTGGAGATTGATCGAGAAAGCTTGCTTCTGGTTCAGGTAGTCCATCTTGGCATGTGGGGGTCAGATTATAGGGATGTGGGTGCTGTCTATCGCTCCTATGCAATGGGGGAAGCCCACATCCTCAAAGTCATGGATCACAACCTCTGGATCCTGGAGCTGTATGACCCACTTGAGCAGTAGCTCCACGAGCAGGTCGCACACATCATGGAGCACCCTATTAACGGTTGCGGTCCCCACCCCGAACTGCTCCCCAACGCTCTGACAGGAATCGGGGGTGGCCAGTCTCCACACGGCCATGGTCAAGCGCATCCCTGGCAGCAGCGGATACCACATGTTGGTCTCGCGCCTCGT
Organism: Sphenodon punctatus; assembly: GCA_003113815.1. Classification (NCBI taxonomy): domain Eukaryota; kingdom Metazoa; phylum Chordata; class Lepidosauria; order Sphenodontia; family Sphenodontidae; genus Sphenodon; species Sphenodon punctatus. The sequence continues at coordinate 848,490 of QEPC01003915.1, read as the reverse complement.
GGATTGAGGAGCTCGCCAAGCCGGGCCAACAGGGAGCGGTTCATGTGCAAGTGGTCCGTCCATTCCTCGTCCGTCCAGGTGGCCAGCATGTTCTCCCACCATTCATTGGTGTGAGAGCGTATCCAATTCAGCCTCCGCATTGGGACAGTGACACAGTGCCCGTAGACATTGAGCAGCCCACGGGACAGTACCAGGCACATGTCCTGGGACACCGCTATCCTGAAGATGGACTGTCGGCGGACAGCTACCCTCCGTGCCCACCGCAACGATGCAGCTCGTTGCATGTTGGCCGCTCTCCGGCACCGTACGCCATGGTTGTAGAAGCGGTGACCCAGCAGTAGTAGCTCGGCTCATTGCTCGAACACCAGCACCAGGATCATGAAACAGAAGGACAGGACCGTTAACAAGATGGCCCTCTCCTCAGGGGGCCCATCAACAGGCAGCATGGTACCACCAATAACACGTACACTCAAGGGGAACTCACCACCGGTACCTGTGCTGGATACCCTAGCAGGTACCTGCCTAGGCGTTACATGGCTGGAGGACCTGACCAAGGCCCACACAGCTGTGACAGTGTCCCCTGTAACCACCCGACCTGTCAGCAGCCTCTGCACCTATCTATCACCCCCTTGCGATCCGGTCCTCAAGGCCCCAAGCCCTGTGTGCCCTGTACACCTGCACCGTGCCTCCCACGTCCCCTGCAACCCCAAGCCTGTCCCAGGGTACCAGGAACAGCTGCATGCGACGACCCACTGAGCACTCCCGCCTACCCCCACCTCTGTACCTACACCCTGTTCTGGACACTAGCACTGTTTAATCACTGCATTCCCTCACTATCATCACTCAATCACCACGTTCACACCACCTCTTGCTCTACACCTCATGCCCAGCCACAGCAACGAGCACACATATGTATTGTGGCAGCCCATGCTGTGTGCCCTGGGATTTGTGTGGTACCGTGGGTGTGTTCCACGCACCTGATGGGGATCCCCCCTCACCGGCCCGGTGGCACATTCCCCCCCCCCGGACCGCCGGACAGCCATGTGGCTTGGGGCACTGCCAGTCTCCTCTGCGGGCCAGGGGCCACCCCACCCCCTGTGCCCCTGGCATGACCCAGTGTGATCCCTGGCCAGGGCACATCCGCACCAGCCTTGTGTCGGTCACATCGCTTGAAGGCCATGGCACTGTGCAGCTGTGTTCCATCAAGATAAGCTTCATGGAGTGGCTCATTAGCTTCTAGCTAGAGGCAGACTTGGCCTTGCTGATCTGTCATCGCTGCTGCTGGAATGCACCCACCCGGTGCATGCAGCACGGATTCACAGGGCCTAGCAGGTGTCCCACTTGCAGCTGTGTATGGCCGCAGCCCACCTAGTGCTGCACAGCTCCTCGCACCTCGCTCAGGCATAACCGCACACTACAGGACCGCAGTGGAAGCCACAGGCCAGCCCTTTGAACAGTCATGGCAGGGTGTGGAACTGGCCCCAAGACCGGCAGTGGTGCAGGGGAGGAGTGGTCACCATGTGCCAACATGCTCATGGGAACGCTGTGGCAGAGCTGCGCTGTCCAGCTGCTGATGAGCGACCCCCGTCAGTGGCGGATGGCTTCAATCTTCTCTCGCGGTACATGTGGGTGATGGGCAATCCATTCAGGGGTCTGGCTTGCTGGGGAGCTTGGCTTTACCCTCCTTGGACAACCTCTTTGGGACCAACCAGCCGCCGAAGTAGTCCCCTGGACCGTACCGGAGATCACGGCTGTTCAACTGGTGGCTGCACATCCAGAGTATGAACTGGCCCTCCAGACCAGGGGTCCCCATGTTGCTACCAACTACACCGGCATCCTACTGCAAGCCTGTGGTGTCTCCCATCTGTGATCGGACTGACAGGTCATACTTGGGGAGCTGGGCCTGCTACCACCCGATGTTGGAGGACCCCTGCTGACCGGGACCCCTACCACATGCCAACTTGGCACCCTCCGATCGGTGATGAACCTATGGGCTGCAAAGGCTGCAGCTGCCACAGGGAACCACCTCCTGCCCCATTTCATGGTGGATGTGCATATGCATTCCTGGAGATATCGCAGCGGCTGATTCGCCTGGGAGGGGTTTGTCCTGGGCCAGCTGTTTCAGGGACACCCTCTGGCAGCTCCATGGGTGGAGCGGCCCAATAGGCCCCTCCATCACATTGTCATTGCCATGCCTGTGCTGTGGCCCACCTCACCCTGTCCCCCTCTGCTCTGGACCACGGTACTGTGTGAGCAGGTGGTACGCTGGCCAGTCGGACGGACCCCATCACTGCTTCACCTCCCTCCAGCCACCATGTCCCTGTAGCATTACCAAGCACCCCCTTCCCTCTTGGAGTGGCTGCAATGGTGCCCCTGTGTGCTGTTTGTGGGGAACGGACACGAGCCGCTGATGGCCCATCCCCCGGGCGGTGTTTGCCCTTCCCCCCCCCGATTGTTAATAAAGACCATGCCTTTGCCTTTGCCTGTACCACCTTGGGTGCATTTGTGCCTGTGTGCTACGGCAGTCACCCCTCCCATGGCTGCAGTCCTGTCCTTGTGTGTTGGTTCCTGTGAGGGGGGTTACTGGAGTTCCCAGTCAGGATGCCTGGGGCTGTCAGGTGGAATACTGTGGTGCGTGCTGGGTACCCCTGTGGGCTCCATGATGGATCATGGGTTCACCCTGGTGGGTTGTGTGGGCCCATGGCGGCCTGTTCTGAGCCCTGTCCTTCATTTGCAGGTGTCTACCTGGTGTCCTGCTTCCATGTGCAGGCACCCATCCTCTGGCCTACCCCTTACTTCCACCTGTGGAGGGGTTGTGTACCGCCTGGGTGGACTGGCTGGGTCGTCGTGTTGTGTGTTTGCAACCTGTGTGCTGGAAATGTCCCATGGCCAGTGGGGGTGGGGTGCTGTGGGCCCCAACCCCTCACTGCTGGCTGACGTTGCCCTGGGGGCCATTGCACGCACGTACTGGCCTGTCTGGCGGGGGTGGCCTTTGGTTGCCCACCCCGACTGGGCTGATCTGCCTTCCACTGCTCCTGGAGCCCCCTGTTGGTTCCCCCCATTTACACTGTTGGCGATGGGTGGGCGGCAGGTGAGCCGGGCGGCTGACCATGAGTGTGGATGGTGTACGAGCCTGTTGTTGGCTGCCCATGGTCCCCCTTGCTGTGAGTGGGTGGGGTGCTGGCTTGGGTGTCCCTGACCACTGCATGGGTTGTACTTGCTGTGTGGTTACCGACCCCTGCTGACCCACGCCCTTTCAGTGCACCCTCTCCCCTTCTCCCTCTTCCTTCTCCCTTCCAGCTACTCTGGTTGTCTTCCTGGCCATTCTCCACCTGGCATAGATGGCCAGACAGCTGCAACATGCGGTCTCGGATCTCCCTGCTGGAGCCCACCTGTACGATGAGATCAGTGAGTGTGCTGCGTGTGTGCGGGGCCCTCTCCCTGGGTGTCTGTTCAGGGTTCCACAGTGTTGGGGCCCACTGTCCCCTCCTGATGGCCCCTTCTCTCTATCCCTTAGTGCAGGTGATGATTGCAGAGAGGACCAGGGAGCAATAGGAGGTTGTGCAGCTGCTGCTACACCTCCTGGAGCAGGTACACCGGCTGGACCGCACCCAGGTGGATCGTTGGAGCCAGGTACGGGGCTGGCATCCCTATTGAGGCCAGGGCCCCGCCCCACAGACCTACTCTCTGTGCTGCCTCCCCATCTCCCTTGGACCTTTCCCATGTTTCTCATCTTTCCCCCTTGTAATAAAGTTGCTCTGCCCCCTTCTCCTGGTGTGTGTCATGTTCCTCCATGTGGCCTGGTCTCCTGTGTGGGCGCCTCTTGGTGGTTGTGGCACTGTTGCCTGGCAGCCTGGCAGGGACAGGTTATCCCACCCCCCGCCGTTCCCTGCCAGCCCGGCTGTGCTGTGGGCTTACATTCCTGCCAGTGTGCCTACATGTGTCCGGTTCCCGGCTCCTTGTCCGGGTGTCATGGGATTGTGTGTGCGGGTCCTCTGCCAGGGTGTGTGTGAGTGTGTGTGTTGGGGTCCCCTGCTGCATCAGGCCTCTGCCTCCCTCCCCCATGCCCCTTCCCCCCCACCCCACCCCGCTTGGGTCCCCCCGCCTCCGTAGCCATGCAGCCCTTCCCTGTGTGGTTGTGTTAATGGTTGTGTGTGGCTGGCTTCTGGTTTGTGGGGGGTCATGGTGCCTGGCTGTCTGGCCCTGTCATGGGACTGACTGGGGTCTGCTACTGTGTGTCTCCTGTCATCCCAGCTCCCTCCTTCCCTGCCTACACAGGGTCTGGTGGTTAATTGGTGGAGCTGCATGCTGTAAGCCACAGCATTTGCCCTCGGTCAGCCATGTTGCGCCGTCACTGTGCTGGGCGGGGCTTCCCCGCCGTTCGGTGTCTCAGGTGTCCATGTAAATGTCCTGGGTGTTTGCTCGGTGTTTCCCGGGGTGGGTATTTGGTCACTGGGTGTGTGCTGGCCCCTCCCCTCCCATCCCACAACCTCCCATGGTGCCGTCTGTGTAAATGACACCCGGCTCTGCGCTGCCGTATGTTCGCTGGGTGTGCACACCCACCCATCTCCACCTGCCGGGCCAGCGGTGGCATTTGGGTAAAAAAGGCCTTAATTTAGAATTCACATTTAGGTAGTCTTGCATTATATATTATGTTTATTTGATTTACTGCACTCTGAGCACAATTTTGTATTATATATTTATCTTGTTTCTTATAATAAACTTCTTTTAACTAAGTCAGTGTGCTTAAGTGAATTCTTAATCATTGGGGTGATTCTGAGTCAACATACTCAGACAAATCTGATGAAGTATTTACTATTTTCTGTGATTTGGGAAATTCTGAGGCAAAGGTGACTAAGAGAATTAACCCTTCACAGACTGGAACAGTTCTGGGGAGAGTTGATCTAGTAGGAGCTGTAAAACAGAGTCAGAGCTAGCCTAGATTGGGGCAGAGAGGTCCCGATTCCGTCACGATGTGGGCAACCAGTTATGAATTAGATCCTTGATGCTCTGACTGATGAAAGCCAGCCAGGAGACATTGGGGCCACTGCTGGCTGGGGTTGTCAACAACTCCCTTTTGGAGGGTAAGGTGTCGAATGCCCTTAAAACTGCGGTTGTTCAGCCCTTGCTTAAGAAGCCATCTTTGGATGCTGACTCTCTGGCCAGCTATTGGCTGTCTTTAACCTTTCCTTTTTAGGGAATGTTATTGGATGGATGGTTGCCTGACAGCTCCAGCCTCATCCCAACGCCATCAGATTCCTGGACCCATTTCAGTTGGGCTTTCTTCCTGGTTATGGCATGGAGATTGCGCTTGTTGCCTTGGTCAATTACCTGCACTTGGAGATTGACAAGGGGAATTCAACCCTGTTGATCCTGTTAGTTCTTTCAGTGGCCTTTGATACAGTTGACCATGAGACATTGTTGACATGACTGTGGGACCTGGTGGGGGTGCACGAGATCGCTTTTGAGTGGTTCTGTGCCTTCCTGTCTGGGAGATCCCATAGAGTGGTGATTGGTGATTGTTTGTCGTCCTTTCAGGACCTAACCTGTGGGGGCCCACAGGGTTCTATTCTGTCTCCCCTCTTGTTCGATGTGTATATGAGGCTGCTGGGTGAGGTCATTTGGAGGTTTAGGGTGAAGTACCATCAGTATGCTGATGACACTCAGCTCTACCTCTTTTTCATCCAACCCAGGACCTGCAGTCTCAATGCTTACCTGATGTCTGGCTGCTATCAGAGACTGGATGAGGATGAGTCAATTAAGGCTGAATCCAGACAAGACTGGGGTGATAATGTTTGGCTGACCTTGTGACCTGGAGGGGATTGGGACTTGCATTATTGATGGAGTCAGTCTGCTTCCCACCCCCACCCCCAGCCCAATCAGTCAGGATCATGGCCTTGGAATGGTTCTAGACCCCTGCTGTGCGGGTGGTGGACAGGTGCGCTTTTCATCAACTCCATCTGGTGAGGAGGCTGTGACCTTTTCTTTCTGTTTTGGATCTGGCTACCATTATCCATGGTAGATTACTACATGGATGATAGACCCTAAGGAGGCTAGATTACCACAATGAGCTCTACCTGGGGCTGCCCTTGATGACTGTTCAGAAGCAGCAGCTGGTGCAGAATGCAGCAGCTTGCCTCCTTTCGGGGACAAGTCACTGGGAGCACATTCTACCGGTGTTCCGAAGTCTACACTCGCTCCCTATAGCTTTCTGGGCACAACTGAAGGTGCTGATTTTGACTTTTAAAGCACTAAATGGCCTGGGCCTCACATATCTGAAAGACCATCTGTCCTTCCATGTCCCATTGCAGCCCTTGTGATTGGCCGAGAGCGCCTCCCTGGGGGTACCATCTGTTAGTCTTATTTGTGCAACAAGAGCTCACAGGGGGCATTTTCGGTTGCTGCCCTTCAGTGCTTTGGAACCCCCTTCCCCCAGAGGTCCATTTGAGTCTGAAACCGAGTGTCTTCTGGAGGAGATATAAAACTTTTTTTAAAAGGCATTTGGTGGTGGTGGTTGGGGTGGGGTTTGGTGGGTGGTTTGGGGACAGAGGTGTGAGAGAGGTTTGGGTGGGGAGATGGTATTGGGTGGGTTTTGTGGGTTTTTAATTGGGGTTTGTATCTCTTTTAATTGTGTTTATGGATTGTAAGCCTCACTGAGCCTCCCTGAAGGGCATCATATACATTTAAAGAAATAATAGATAATTTTTAAAAAAATAGTTGAGATCCTCAGGCCATGACTGGAAAAACAGAGCCCATAGATGTGGTCAACCATCCCTGTGAAGAAGCATGTTGCCACCACCTTCTAGAAGCTCACCACTCCAGACTTCTGCTGCTCTGTCACCCAGCAATTTGGAGTTGGAATTTCCGTGGTGGGCACCATACTAGTGGAAGTTCGCACAGCAATTGTGGAAGTGCTGCTGGACTGAGTGGTGCAGTTGGCTGACTCCATGGATGTAATAGAGGGTTTTTGGTGGAAGGGTTTCAGAACTGTATAGAGGCAATCAATGGGAGCCATTAGGGATGGGCGAATAGATCGCAGTTTGGGTTTGGCCGTTCAGTTCAGTTGCGTTTGATTCGTCCGTTCAGTTTGGCAGTTCGGTTAGTTCGCCGCGTTCGGGTTTGGTCGTTCAGTTCAGCCGTTCAGTTCGGGTTCGGCCGTTCAAGAAATGTTTTGTTATGGGTGTTTTTGTTGTTTTTTTATATATTTTTTGTTTTTTATTTGGTTTTATTAAACTTTTATATGGTTTTTTTTTGTTTTTTATTTGGTTTTTTTGTTTTTATATGGGTTTTTTAATTTAATTTTTTAATCTAATATTATATCTATCTATCTACACTAAATCTAACTACTAGTAACTATTCTAAATGCTATGAACTAAATGGATTGTCTAATAAGTACACAGGCCTACTCCTACAAACACTAAAACTAAATCACTAACACTATCTCTATCACTAAGCTAACTCCTACAACTGTCTACTGTCCCTAACCTATCTATCTATCTATCTATCTATCTATCTATCTATCTATGGGATGGGGGGGAATCACAAACAGCACAAGGTTTCAGTTTAAGGTTTAAGTTTCATTTCAGTACAAAACTGAAATGAAACTTAAAGCAATCTAATAATCCTACTCAACGCCTGCTGTTCAGGAACAGTGACTAGCTCAGAAGGTGTTGGGAAGTGGGGAGGCAGATAGTTTAATTTCTTGCAAGCCTCTCCACCCCTGGTGCCTGGAAGTCTGCTTCTCAGTGTCTAGTACTGTTATGATATGGCTTGAACCCCTAAAATGCTAATCTCCTTGCTACAATGTGACTGAGATCAGAAGTGCTTCTTTGGCACAAATGTGACAGAAAACATATATTGGATGTTTTATTGTAACTAAACCAGAAGTGCCCTCTGACACAAATGTGCCAGAGTATACATTGAAGTTATGGTAAATAACTCTGTGTTAAAATGTAACCAAGAATATACACTGGATTTATAACACGCTGAATGTAACCATTATAGCTGCTTAAAACTATGTAGAATGTTAGAAATTAGGCAAGACACTGCATAGTACATGTGGTAATGCATTTGATTCAAAAGAACAGAGAGTGTCAGAAGAAGATAGTCAGAAATTGGTCAGAGATAGAACAAATGATACTGGAGAAGTGAGCAGGAGGTCTCTTGTTCCCAAACAAACTACTTTGATAATTCACAGGAACTGATAACAGAAGTCGAGCTGAACAAGCAAGAGTGTGGTCTTATCAGACAAATAGATGACTCTTAGAAGGATGTACAGGCTAAGTCAGGGCCAAGGAGCCATGAACCCCGCCTCCGGAGGGAGGAGTGGGACCTGACGCAACTGGTCAGGACAAGCCTGACATCATGACTGAGCAAGAAGGTACCCCAGATTTGGGGCAACCAATGGGAGCACTCCACAAGCTTAGTACTGACAACCCCGCACTCTGGATAATCATAAGACAGTCACAGCATATAAGGCTTGACTCTGGATTAGTTCCTGGCCTTCCACGGTAATCAGCGCCAGCTCTTATCAGAGCACCACTGAGGTCGGTGGATGTGCCCATTTTGGGGATTCCTCTATCTAGGGAATCCTCCAACAGCATCGTTTGGGCCCCTGACTGTTTTCCTCTGGAACCAGGACCGTTTGCCTTTAATCACGTAAGAATATGTGCTTTGTATGTATTTTTAGGTAGACAAGGGTAGATGGGTGCAAATGTGAATGCAAGTGTCTCTTTGGCAATTGGTATGCTAATTGCTTTGATATTATTGAATAAATGTCTATTTGATTGAATAAAAGATTTATTACTGAAACAGAAGAGGAGTAATTCCCACCCTCTCAAACAGTAGTATTTCCACTAAGATCCCGAGAATTGAAAGGGACCTGCTCTCGCTCTCTCTCTTTCTTTTGTAGAATTATACAGGCAGGTGTCTCTCTTGAGTAGAAATATGCTGGTTAGGATATAGGCAGTTGTCTCTTGAATAGAGACAAACCGGTTAGGATATAGGCAGTTGTCTCTTGAATAGAGACAAACTGGTTAGGATATAGGCAGTTGTTTCTCTTGAGTAGAGATATACTGGTTAGGATATAGGCAGTTAGTGACACACAGAAGCTGAACCCCTCTTGGGCAGGGAACAGCAGAATTTCTCTGGGAACCACCCAAAGTAGAGAGGGTCAGTTGAAACCTCCTTTATAATTCATTTCAATACTACCCCTCCCTGTCACGTTCAGCCTTCCAGTGAACCTTTTGTTGCCACCCGAACTCACCCGAACGCGATCTGAACTGACCGAACTGTTCGGTCATTTCGATGTTCAGAATTGAGTTCGGTTCAGCCAGTTCGGGTTCGGATTCGGGTTCGGATTCGGTCGTCCAAACAGGCCGAGTTCGGGCCGAACTCCAAACTTCCGAACCGCGTTCGCCCATCCCTAGGAGCAATATCAGTAAGGATGACTACCTGTACTACTGGTCTGTGAGCATGAGGGAGCAGGATAGAAGAAACCCGAAATAAACAAACAAACAAACAAACAAATAAATAAATTGGAAGATTTTTTTCTTCATGGTTCTCCAGTCTATAGTGGACCACCATACCCAGTTCATGGATGTGCTGGCTGGGTGATCTGGGAAGAACCACAACACCCACATCTTCTGTCAGTCCCCCTTCTTTGGCATGCCACAACCTGTTTCTCATGCTCATAGCTTCCTTGCAGGATCAGGGCCCGTCAGCCTTCTTCTCTGGTTGAACTGTCTTTTAAACAACAGGCCACAAGCTTTCTAAAGTCAATCACCATCACCCTTATTCAGTCCCAATATTGAAAGTGTTGTTGCTTTCAGGAGTATCGTACATCCATAACATCTGCAAGACCAGTGGGGTCACATTGGAGAACCCCCTGCAGTTAATTTTAATGAGCCAGTGCCCCTGTTCCGGGACCATCTAAACCAAGTGGAGGGCACTTAGGCTGAGAGATCCAAAATGCCTTATGCCAGCACATTAACTGCCCAATACCCACCATCAGTGACAGTTTAATGAGCATTGGTGAACTGTTCTTTTTGTGATATTAATAAAGCTTTTAAAATATTTTCTGTGTGTCACTATGTTTCATCTGGCCCATCTGGCATACTTTCCCTTCTTTCCCCCCCGCACTGTACTATTTCCTACCAGGCGGCTTTTCCTTGTGTGTTCCCTATTGGCATTCATATATTAGCCAGCTTCAGGCCTGAACCACTGTGTTTCCTATTGGCATTCATAGGCTAGTCAGGTCTGGGAATGACAAAGAAAAAGCACAGGCACAGGCATGCAGCTGGCTATTCTGCAACTGGCCAGCACCTGAAAGCCTGTGGCTTTCCCATGGTAGTTCCTTTTGCACTCTTGTTTTTCCCTGGTGGGCTACTATGGCCCCCCTCAAGTGCAAGTGCATGGTCAGCGGACTCCCCATCACCCATTTTCAGTGCACCTGCCACCTCCTTTCTCTTCCTTTCCCACCCTCAACTGTAGAGGAGTGAAGACCATACAGAAATCAACCACTGCCATTTGTCATCTCCCACCCCACCCCCGCCGCCACAATTTGGGCTTCCACTCCCCACTGTCCCATCATGGTGCCTTCCCCCTCCCCCACCAGCCAACCAGAGTGCCTTCTCCTCAGACCATGGACCTCCCATGGTGCCTTGCCACCAACTTCCTGTGTCTACCATTCCCATCTGGTGGAGCTGCTTCCTGGCAATTTTCCTGATGCTCCTCCATGTTCTCCTGGCCACCTGTTAACACAATAAACAATAACAAACATAATTAGATGACAATAAATTGAAGCCTTTATCATGCAGCTATGAATATGCAAACACTCCCCCAGGTGCTTTAACTTAGCATTCTCCTCTGCCTCCTCTACAGAGGGGGCATCTGGGTCCTCCGTGCCCTTTACCAGAACCTTGGGTGGCTCCTCAAATAAGGGCTGGCTCTTGAGCTCAAGGGGATACACAAGGAAGGTCACTGTGTCCATGTCTGTGTTGACCTGCGCTGGCTCCAGGTTGAGGACAGGCATAGCGGGATCTCCGTTGGCAGTTGCAGCTTCTGAGGTGGGACCTGGAGCAGTTGCAGTGGGAGCAGGCAATGGGGGAGCTATATCCATCCATTTCTGGCCCCTGGCGAAGGTGTAGGCATAAGGTGAGATGCAACGATGACTCCATTGACACAGAGGAACTGGTCAAGGAGCTCATAATGGGGAAATATTTGTCTCCTGTAGCCAGAGGTGAAGTTGTTGTCCTGGATCTCCTTGTACCTGCACAGCAAGTCCTTGGCCCACTACCAGCACTGGTTCCTGTCTCGTGTGTAGCCCTGCTGTGCCATTTGGACTGAGATTTCTTGGAATACTGCCTCATTTATGTAACTCTTCACTAGGGCATATTAGACCATCTGCTCCCCCTCCCCCCCAATAGAGCGATGAAGGCTGTGGTCTCTTCCTCAGTCCAGGGAATGCAACATTGGTGTGTGGATTGGTAGGTGGAGAGTGACTGCGATTGTGTGGTGGTGGTAGCAGTGCTGGTTCTTGCCTGGCTGTCAGTTTGAGCCATGGCCACAGTGATAGTAATCTTCTGAAAGTCATTCCTGAGAATGGAACAGCTGGGAAACAGCAAGCATCAGTGGGCATATACTGCCAACCAGGACGGACTGGGACAACACATTTGAAAATGGTGCAGTGGGTTTTTAAGGTGGACGTTACATGCTTGCTTTTATAAGAGTGAGAGTGGAGAGAGGGGCCAGAAGTGGTCGCTCCTTAGAATGCTCTAGGCTTTTTCTCTTGCATCACTATGATGCTGGCAGGCCTGTATGCATGGAGGATGCACACAACCTAATTGACGGGACACAGACAAGAGGGCACATGTTTGTCTGCATTTGCCTGCATGACAGGCTCCACATGCTCCATGTCACGGGGGGGGGGGGGGTGAGGAATAGGGGACCCAGGAAAGACCCCTTCCACTCACACAGGGACCACAACCTCACGCTCTGCAAAGGGCGCCCTGGTAAATAATGCCCATCAGGATAGTGTTGTGGCCTATAGGATCTCCAGGAGATCAGGCCCATATCATCATAGGGCACACAGCTTTTATGTGAGAGGATGACCTGACCACACACACACTCACAGGGTGGGGGGCAATGGAGAACCAGTGAGGCAGTGATCTGGGACCACAGGGGTAAGGGACCAGGTCTGGGGGGGAAGGATCCAGGGGGCTTTCATGCTCCACGGGGGGAAGGGAAAACCCCAGGAAGGGGAAAGAGGGATGTCAATCTTCACAAGCACCACACTCGGAGCCAATCAGACTGGGGGGGGTAACAACAAGGTTCCACAAGCGCTCACACCCTCACTAGAAGCACAAACCACTATCACAACCAGAAACCACAAAGGGAAAACAGGTCACGGTCAAGGTGGACGCGGACTCACAAGAGGGCAGGAGGTCAACAAGGGGGGAACAATGAGGGTTAACACAATGCAGCAGGGGGAAGACAGGGCAAGAGGGTGACGGCTTAGATCAAGGTAAGGGTAGCAACAAGGGGAAATACGAGGCAAGGCAAAAACCACACTTAGCTTTGGGGACCAGCTTCTCAGGCTCTGATTACCAGCGCTGCTTGTCTGGCGGTGCCGGTGTTTGTAGGCCAGACTCCACCCCCTGACATGCCTGGAGGCACGCGGAACAGTACACAGGCTCTGGGGTGACCTCACATCTCGTGAGGTGGAGGGGCAGGACTCTGCCATAACGCCGCTGTCTGGGGTTGCCTCGGCAACCGGACGTGGCGGCAGGGCTGCAGGCAGTGCCGTGTCAGTTACAAGCGGTGGAAGCGCCACGGCCCGTGCAGGGGGGGCGGGACGCAGGTTGCCGCAGCCTCCAGGAGCTCCACAGCTGCCGCTAATGGAGTCCCCACTGGCGGGAGCTGACACTCCAGGATCCCACCATGAGTGGGAGTTGTGTGTCCAGTGGGTGGTGGCCACGTGGCTGGTGGGAGCAAACACCTAATAAATGGGCAGGTAGACACTCACTTGTTGTGGGTTACCATCTTGATTGTTAACACCCTAAGTGATTCACTCGACCAGGCTAATGAGAGCATGGTCAATTGCATCAAGCGATTCAGTGCCAAGTAACATCATATGGGAGGATGCTGATGTTGAACAATGTTAACTGTGCACCATGCTATTAGATGCATCACAGATCACCTCAGGTGTTCCCCAGATATGTTCTGGGTGGCAAACCCCTGCAAATTTGTGTTTACTCTGTGATAGCAAAACATGTCTTTGAAGTGACCTTACGCAGGGACCAATGTTCATTGCATTTCCCCCATTATTTTATTTTATTTATTTATTTATTTATTTATATTTTTACCCCACCTCTCTCACCTAGGCTACTTGGAGTGACTTACAATTTAAAAAAACAACCCATCAAAACAATTACAATAACAACATAAGTAAATCATATTATAATTTTATAAAATTTATAAAACCCCAGCTAATGTATAAAAAAAAAAAAAAAAGAGTATTCCCACCCCCAACCCATTTAACCCATCCCACCCTCCCACACTGGTATCCCAGGTTCATAGTCTGGGCGTGCTCCTCAATCCGCAGCTCCGCCTAGATCTCCAGGTGGGAACTGCGGCGAGGAGTGCGTTCACCAATTACATCTGGTGTGACAGCTTCGGGCGTATGTTTCAGATAGTGACCTGGCCACCATCATCAATGCTTTCATTACCTCGAGCTTGGACTATTGCAACGCACTCTACGTGGGGCTACCTATGCTGACGGTCTGGAGACTGCAGCTAGCGCAGAATGCTGTGGCCCATCTCCTTACAGGGATGGGTCGCTGTGAGCACATTACACTAAGAACATAAGAAGTGCCATACTGGGTCAGACCAATGGTCCATCTAGCCCAGTATCCTGTCTCCGACAGTGGTCAATCACGGTGGCTTGAGAGAAGCACCCAACAGATCACAATGGGGGAATCCATTCCCTGTTGTTTTCCCCCAGCTCTCATCATGTTCCCTGATCCTGTCTGGCTAATAGCTGCCAATGGATCTATCTTCCAGAAACTTGTCCAAATCTCTTTTAAACTCAGCTATATTGTACTGGCCCTTACCACAGCCTCTGGCAGTAGATTCCACAGCCCAATTATACGCTGAGTAAAAAAATATTTTATTTTATTTGTTTTAAACTTGCCACCCATGAATTTCATGGAGTGTCCCCTAGTGCTAGTACTAGATACACCCATGCTCCGGGCTCTGCACTGGCTGCCTATAGTCTTCCGGGCCTGATTCAAGGTATTGGTTTTGACCTATAAAACCCTATATGGCCTTGACCCGACTTACCTGCAGGACTGCCTTGCTCTCTGGACTCTGGAGTAGCCTCTGCAGTCCACTGGGGGCACCCTTCTCAGGGGGCTACTATGAAGAGTGCGTTCTTGGTGTCCGGCAGCCGCACCTAGGCTGTGGAACTCCCTCCCGGTGGAGGCCCGGATGACCCCAGATCTCCCCTCCTTCCGTTGTATGTGTAAAACCTGGTTGTTTAGCCTGGCTTTTGGTGAGTGAGATGGGGGTGTAGGGTGGGATGGGGATGGTTTTGGTTTTGTGCCTTCTCTTTTTATTGTATTTTATTATATTTTTTTGTTTTATTGATTTTATGTGTTTTAACATTGTAAGCTAGGCTGCTTGGAGCAGGAGGGGTGGGGTAGTAAATGAGTTTATAAATAATAAATAAATAAATTAAATATGGGTGGAACCTCTTCACCAGATGTAATTGGTGAAAGGCACCCCTGGCCACAGCCAACACCTGTTGATCCAGACGTAGCTGCGGATCCAGGAGCACCCCCAGACTCCACACAGATGGAGCCAAAGGAGGATGAATATGCCTGATAACAGGGGAAACCTCCTCACCCAGAACCCCAGTCCTGCCTACTAGCATGACCTCTGTCTTATCAGGATCGAGCCTCAATTGACTCGACCTTATCCAACTCCCCACAGCGGCTAGGCACCGGGACAGCAAAGAGACAGCAGGGCCTGGGTCAGATAAAAATGATAAATACAGCTGGGTGTCATCTGGATACTGGATGGCAGCGAACCTCCCAGCTGTGCACGATCTCCCCAAGCGGTTTCATATACACGTTAAACAAGAGAGGGGACAAAATAGAACCATGTGGGACCCCACACAGGAGGCCACCAGGGGATGATGTACAATCCCCAAGCATCACCCGCTGTGATCTATCTGCAAGGTAGGAACGGAACCATTACAAAACAGTTCCGTCCACCCCCACCAGGTCCCACAGGCATGTCACCAACAACTCATGGTTAACGGTATCTAAAGTCGCAGAAAGATTCAATAGGACCAAAAGGGTCATACAGCCCTTGTCCAATTCAATAAGGAGATTGTCAACCAAGGCCACAAGTGTAGTCTCCATACCATAACCTGGGCAAAAACCAGACTGAGTGAGATTAAGGCAACTGATGCCATTCAA
Source organism: Sphenodon punctatus (assembly GCA_003113815.1). Taxonomy (NCBI): domain Eukaryota; kingdom Metazoa; phylum Chordata; class Lepidosauria; order Sphenodontia; family Sphenodontidae; genus Sphenodon; species Sphenodon punctatus. Next base: position 833,008 of record QEPC01003915.1, on the reverse strand, counting down.
ATGCACCTGGAGCTGACGAGCCACTACCTGTGCTGGGCTGCTGCAAAGCGTTGGAGAATCAGCCCAATCAGCCCTAAAAAGGGAAGGTTAGAGATATTAGTGAACATGGGTTCCTAGCCATACATAACAGGGACCCTTATGTTAAGTGGCAGGAACAGTGGCAAGCATTAAGTGTAAAGCCACTCAGTGGCACAGTTGCCATTGGCTGACAGTGTTAGCTGACTCTTCCAAGCAGCTCTGTAAGCTCCTTCTCCCCATCGTACCTGAGATACTATTTGCTCTCCTGTACCCTGGAAGAGCCCCTTATTCCACTTTCCAGGATACCTATAATTCTCTGTATATTGATATGTATCTTGGTTGCTCTGCAGCAGAAAATGCATCCTCTGAAGACATCAGGTGAGATTGCAGGCTCTAATAGAACCATTCTGCATATATTCCACAAGAGGCCAGGAGGGGGCAGCAAAGGGCAGCGGCATCTTTGTCCTTGGAGTCGGAATTTGGTTCTTCAAACTGACAAATGGGGAGGGGGGCGGGGGGATAAAGGAAAATAAAAAGTAAAGCTGGAAGTGCACTGTTTGTTTTGTTCCCCATAAAAACTGATTTAAAATGTTAATAAAAACCAAATGTACATATTTGTTATTAGTGCATAAATTAACTCAGCTGTTAAAAAAGCAAAGCTGGATCTAAACCAAGAGGGGCATCCCCTGTTTTCCTGCATTCTGCCCTCTGAGAAAGGCCCCTGAAATGTTCAGCCTGGCAATGCCATGTGCTGTAGCCACAGAAGCATGCTGAGGCTAGGCCAAAATGGCACCTCTTGGGCTAAAAAATGTTTCCTAGACCTTGTGGATTTAAGTAAAAGCAAGTTTGAGGGGGCATAAAAGTAGGGTAATATCTGTGGTTAGAATTCTGGACCAGATGACTTTTAAAGGTACAGGATCAGGGTCTTGATGTCTAATTGACACGCACCTCTCCTTTAAACCTTACATTGACTCTGTGGCCAAATCCTGCCGATTCGCTCTCCTCAACATTGCCCGCATTCGCCCCTTTCTATCTGTCTCCTCGGCCAAAATCCTTGTTCATGCCATGGTTATCTCTCGCCTCGACTACTGCAACCTCCTCCTTGCTGGCCTCCCTCGCTCCCACCTGTCCCCCCTTGTGGCGATCCAAAACTCTGCCGCCAAGGTCATTCACTCTGCCCGTCGCTTCGACCATGTGACGCCTCTCCTCCTCTCCCTTCACTGGCTCCCCCTTCCGGAACGTATCCTGTTCAAACTCCTGGTTTTCACGTTCAAATCGCTCCATGACCAAGCTCCCCCTTACCTCTCGGACCTAATCGCCCTACGCGCTCCTGTGCGCGCTCTCCGCTCTTCCGCTGTCCCCTCCCTCGCTCTCCCTCGCTTCTCCTGCTCGCCCAACCGCCTTCGTCCCTTCTCCCTCGCTGCCCCGCATGCCTGGAACTCCCTCCCTGCCGACGTCCGCCTCGCCTCCTCCCTCCGCTCCTTCAAATCCCTCCTCAAGACCCACCTTTTCCATGCTGCCTTTCCCAATGCCCTCTAGTCTTTCCCCTTGCTCTTACTGTCGGCCCTCCTCTGCTGACTGCTGCTACCGACCACCTTGTAACCAAGCCAAGTACACGCGCCTGAGACTTCGCATCCGCCTGAATGTTTGTTTGTCTTCTCCCATGTCTCTCCCACTGTCCCCTCTCCTTGTCTCCCCCTCCTTGTCTTTTAGATTGTAAGCCACAGGTAGGGACCGCAGCTGATTATATGTTCTGTACAGCGCCAGGTTGTTGCTGGCGCTTTATAAATGTTTAATAATAATAATAATAATAATAATAATTAATACAACTATTTCTCCATATATTTAAGGTCTGAATTGGGCTGATTCTCCAACGCTTTGCAGCAGCCCAGCACTATAATTGCAGGAGGTGCTGTAGGTTCAAATGGAGAAGCAAGTTTGGACCTGGTAGAGTAAGGACCATCAACCAAAGCGAGGTGGGAATAGCAAGGGCTGTGGCAGATCAGGGTGAAGGCACCTCTGTGGAACGCCAAAGACTGTACCCAGATGAGCATGCAGGTACAGTGGCAAAGTCAGTGTCTGGAGAGGGGTCGTCTAAATAACGGGCAGGCAGAGGAGGGGGCAGTGCCCACACAGCCCTGAGCTAACAGGAGACAGTGCAAACACGGCAGGGGAAGCAGTGCCCACAGCATGGAGTTGGCAGGAGTGGCAGTGCCCACAGCACTGGGTTGGCGGGAGGGAGCAATGCCCACACAGCACAGGGCTGGCAGCGGGGTAATGCGCACACAGCACCGGGGCCAGTGTTCACAGCGCTGGACTGGCTGGAGGCGTGCAGTGCCTGCTAACTGCCCCTTTGGTCTCCGCCCTCCTCCCCGGCCTGTTGCTGGGGCCCTTTACGGTGTGCGGCCCCTTTAAGAACCATGTAAACAAAGCGCGCTCTCCTCCTTTTCTCCCTCCCCTTTCCAAGTCGCCGACGTCGCTGCGTCCCTTACGGCACCGCAGCGGGCTGCGCCATTCTCCAAACGCTACCGCCCAGACCGGCTTGTAGGGCCCCTTACGCCAAATGCGTGAGAAAGGGGATGTAGTGCGCAGGCGCGGCGCCCCGGCCCCGGGGGGGGGGAGGAGAGAGGAGCATGAATGGAGCAAAATGGCGGATCATGTGCAGGTGAGGAGGGAGCGGGGGGGCTGGGCCGCAGGGAGCCCCGGTGTGGTTTAGCCCTCGGGAGCTGCATGGGCAGGAGGAGGCGAGGGATGCTCCTTCTTCCTACGGTATGGGCGCGTGGGCACTGTACACCTGTCTGGGGTGCGGGAGCAGGCCCCCAGGAGCTGGAGATTCTGGGGTAGGGGGGAGGCCTTCCCGTTGAGGCAGCCACCCAAGTGAGAAGGAGTGGGGCCATCCCCCTGTAAACTGGGCCACGTGCCCGAGGTGAGGGTGAGAACGACCCCAACATAAAGTGGACAACCACCCATCTCCATGGAGGCAGGAGAGTGACACCCAAAATCGATGGCATATACAGCACCCCAAGTGAGGGAGAATGACTTCCAAAAGTTGTGCGACATCTGGCCCCTATGTGAGTGTAATTATGATCTTCTCCAAAATCTATGGGGCTTATATCCCTCCCCCCAGGTGAGGAATATAGTCTGAAATAATCAGGCTCCCCAGGTGACAGGGAATGTGACCCCCAAATATATGGGGAATATGGCCCCCATGTGACAAAGTACAACCCAAAAATCGATGGACTTGTTCCCCCCTCCCCCATTGTGACATCAGACCCCCCCCCTTCCAGTAAACTGGCCCCCAGATAATGGTGTGTGTGACTCCAAAATCTATGGGGTATCTGTCCCTTCTGGTGTGAGGCCAAGTTATACCTGGCTGCCTAACTGAGGGGGGAGTACGATGCCCAAAATCCCCATAGGGTATGAGGACCCTTAGTGAAGAGGGAAGCAAAATACATAGAGCGTTTGGCCTCCCTAAATGAGGATGTGGTCCACCAAAACCTGTGGGGATTCCCCCTGCCACAAAGCTGAGAAAGGGGTGTGAGACCCATAAAATCTATTGGACACATGGTGTCCAGGCCAGGGTGTAAGTGTGACTCCTTGCAGCTTTTTTGAGATGTGGTCTCGGTGTCCCAAATACTGGAGAACCTGGTCATAGATATTTTCCAATATAGCCATTTAAAGGCATTAATCCAGTGATGTACAAGAGCAGGCTGATTTCCTTTGCAGAGCTATGTGTGGATTCTCAGGTAACTGAGCCTAGATACAACCTCCGCCACTGTGTGTGTTTGGACATTGATACATCAGCCTGTACTGACTGACTGGGTAAAGGTTCCTCTAGATTCAAGGGTGCCCAGAGGTAGGGCTCTTGGAGTAAGAAGTACTTGAGCAGAGCCTTTATGTTCTCCACAACAGCATATGGGGCAGCTTGCAAGGATGAGAGCTTGATTGACTTAACTGAACAAAACTTTCAGTGTCCTCACTATTCAAATGTCAGTAAGCGATATTAGTGATGCAGAGCCACTAATAATTGGGTCACGGGGTGAGGGGTGGGGAAAGCAATATCAGAGATCTATCACTACAAATGTGGAAAGAAGTGGAACGTTAAGCACTGTAACTTAGACTGGGGACCAGCCTGCCATCACCTACTACATCTGGACCCTTCCAACACCCCAGAGAGAGAAATGTGTAGAGCAAGTATTTGCTTTCTGTGCCAGTGGATTGTGGGCAGGGAAGATCAGAAAATGCTCTCTGTGCTCTGCTGTGGAAGCTGGTTGAAACCCAGTGACATTAACCTCCTTTCTAGTTAAAAAGTGGAAAGAGACTGCCTGCCACAAAGGGGAAAATTCAAGGAGCTTGAAAACTGACACTGGAGGTTTTGGTTTGGGGTTTGACATCATGCCTAGATTATTTCTGGAATGGAGTCACCTGTAAGTTGGTAAATAAGGTTTCTGTTAAAAAATGAAATCTGCTTGGTTTGAAGGGATAAATGTACTTAACAGTTTGATTATGGGTGTTGCAGCAATAGTGGGGTTAAATTAAGGAAAAAGAAAATTCAAGTTGGATACTGGGAACTAAAAACTTTGACACTCGATCTATTATACTGAGACAAGTAGTAGCTACAGCTTCACTTGGGATGTTTGATACACTGGCTGTATCACTGGTATTTGTACCCTGGAGGACAGCATGGCATTCACGATGAATGGGCAGTGGCCTGGCTCCTTTTGCAGGGGTGGGTCGCTATGAGCGCATTACACTTGTGCCTCTAGTATAGTCTGTACTGACTACCTATACCTTGCAGGGCACAATTAAGGTCCTGGTTTTGACCTTTAAAGCTGTATACAGTTTGGACCCCACATATCTGAAAGACTACTCTCTTCTAATGCGTCACTGTGACCCCTGCAGATGGCCAGGAATAAAAAGTCTGTGTTTTTATTCCTGTAAGCGTCCCTTAGCCTTCAGGAAAGGGAGGACTATAAATTTTAATAATAAATAAATAAATAAAAATAAAATTAAACTGGTAGATCTTCAAGAGGAAAAATAATAGCAGCCAATATATGTCAGTTCTTGTTTTGTGAAGTTTTCCAAGGAAGCTCTAAAGTGGTTCTTGCTAAATGTTTTGCAAAGTCACATTGTCAAACTATAACTGGTGTAAACAAACTGGTTTTTGCCCATTTGGTAATAGCAGGCTATTAAAAGGGGAGACTTTAGAAATCCATTTCACCTGTCACTTATGTTCTCTAGCTTTTCCATTTCTTGGATGACTAAAATCAATTAATTCAAGTTCACTTTTGTTTTACAGTTGGTTTCACTTAATGGTTCTTAGTGCTGTGATTTGTCAAACATTGTAGAGGCTGTCTGTTTTAAACATGGTTTTCCTAAGGAAGTAAAGTTTTTTTTAAAAAAACAACCCCCCTCCCCCAAACCTATGGAGGTGTTCCTACTGATCTTGGCTTGTTGGTTTTTTGGATTTTTTTACAAAGTTTAAACTGTTAGTATCCCTCCAACATCCCACTTGCTACAGTTTCAGGAAGAACATTATTATAAGAAAATATTGCAAGAGCGGTAAAAATAAGTGAAGTGGAGGGAAGAACATGTCTTCCTACAGCAAAGCAGAGTGACCTTGTGAAATGTGCATGACATCTAAAAACTGGGTAAAATGTAATGCTGCTTTGATAGTTACTTATTATCCATATAACAGTTAGATAAGAGTATTCTGCTTCTGGTACCTCTGTGAACCACAAGGGTGAGCAGTTTATTAACTCAGAACATAGCTCATATAATTCTTAGTTTGTCTGGTTAGAAATAATCATATCAAGTGCTTCCCAGATAATCTGTTGAGGATTTCTTTGCTACTAAACAATTTACATGTGCTAAGGATGCCACCATAAACCTATAATCTGTGTTTTATCATTATTAATGCACTTGCTTCATAACTTAACTAGTAACTCAACGCAATGACCACCAGGAAGGAGCCTGTGACATAGGCCCTTTTTACACAGACACTCTAACAACCATAAAATGGGTGTTACATTTTATTATACATGTTGCAGGGCACCACTGTAGCCAATCACCATGGGCCCTGTGCACACATGATGCCTCCACCCAGTTCCTCTGGGTGGAGATGGGTGTTGGCCGGTGGGTGGGGAGCATTTCCCTGGGTGGAGATGGGTGGGGGCGTCTGTGTAAACGCCACTTTCGGTGGGTGTTGGTGAGTGTTTGCTCCCGGCCAACACCCATCTCCACCCAC